>JAQIWZ010001685.1:0-11053 GCA_034697245.1 Malaconothrus monodactylus
ATTCCATAAAGAGCTCCCGCAATACTGCAGGCCATACAGGCTATTGTGTCGGTGTCTCCGCCAAGAGATAACGCAAAATATAAGGTCCGCACAAATGGATTATCGCTTTCAAAATCATTTAATGGTTTTTGAGCTCTCAATACAGAATAAATGGCAACAGGAACTGATTTGAGGGCTGATATTTCATTGCCGAGAAGTGCAGCCACTTCTTCTGACGTCAAATCCAAACCCTGCGAATCACTTTCTAGTATTTGTTTCATTTTTAACAATTTGTCAGAGAATGGCTTCGATTGTTGTTGAGAAGCTTGTTGTTCTTCACTCTCTTGAGTTTTGTTTTCTATTTTATCCATTTTTTCAATCAAAACATTGAGGTAGTGTTTGACATCAAATGAAGAGTCGTTTAGTGAGCACTTCGTGTGTAATGCCTGATGTATTGCTAAACATTGAAGAATAGCGCCGTTATACCCGTTTCGATTTGCGTGAGTTATTTGAGCGCAATTGGAGGCCATTTCTATGAGCTGTTCATCTGATAAATGAAAACCAAAGAGAGCGATTGGACTGATTCTCATCGCCCCTCCATTACCATAAGATCCATTGCCAGCAAATTGCATGCGCGCCGGTTCGTAAGGCCGATCATAGTTTATTATCTTAAGGTTCGCGAAGACATCGACCACATTACTGCCATAACCTCTTTTCGGTTGTTTAAAATATTCTAAAGTAAATCTTTTTGCCATATCTTTTGCATTAAAACTTTTCATTTGAATCAATGATTCGGCCACTGATTTAGTCATAGCCGTGTCGTCGGTGTAGCTAAATATCTGAAAGGCTAATAAATCGAATCAATTTATAATCAATTTTGATAATCAATTCAATAATTGTTTACATTTATTCGTTTCTTCCAATTGTTTGGTCACAAAATTAAATAAAACACTTTTAGAAATAGGAAATTCTCCTTCAAAGGGAGAGCCCAAACAGTCGCCAATTAGTCCTCCGGTAAGACATCCTCGAAATTTATTTACCAATTGGCTTATTGCGGACGACATCTCATCTAAAATTGGATTCTATTTGTTTCTAAAATCAATTTATTTGAAATAATGTCATAAATAAACTTAAACTTTGTTTGTATTAAAGCCAATGATTTCTTATCAAAATATCTAAAAGATCATAAAGTCATAAAATCAAAACAAAACTTAAAGGGATTTTCAATGAATTTAGAAATGAATTCATTTATAACTTATAAACAGCTGTTTTGAGTTTTCGTATCGTTTATATTGTGTTTGTTTTACTGTTATGTCAAATGACCACAAATTCAAAGATCAAAATATTTATTGATTTATTTTCAAAATGAAATATAAATTTTTAAGGAAGAAATCATTTTATTTGACAATTGGATCAATTTCTGCGATCGGAAGGTTTGATATTAAATTAAATTAAAATAAAATATTAAGTAATAAATGAATACAATTAACGATAAAATGATTAATGAATTAGTTTATCATATTTTGGTCAATCACTTCTATCGAAATACTTATCAATTGCGTCAAAAAAATCAGTTACTGATAAGCAATATATCTATATATCGGATGATTTCAATGAACACACATCTGATGAATACACAGACGATGACATCAGTGTTCACAACAAATCAAACTTAAGAACTCATTTAAAACTATTGCGTTTAGCAAAATATGCGAAAGACAAATATATCAGAGATTTTGCGATTCAAACCATTGCCAAAAGTCAACTCAACGGTCAGTTTATTATCACTTTATTGTCAATTATGTTATCAATGAATTAATAACTGTTTGGATTAAGACTTATTTTTTCTAAAATAGTTATTAATTGTTTGACTCAATTTATTTGTGGAGAGAAAAAATAGATTTAATAAAAAGTTTGATGGGCTCTAAAAAAGATTAATTATTAAGAACTTGTTTCTGCTTTTTTATTAACTCAGATTATGAGAGCACAGAAATCGCTCAGAGCTCTGATTTCGAAACAAGTGTCACATTAGCCAGAATTGCAAACATTAGTCCAAAATTATTTCTTCCGCCGATGAAAACTAATTTAATTAATTTGACTCTAAACACAAGATCCCATTTAAGTATGCCTTCAATGCCTCACTTCGATTACGATGAAGTGCTTTTGCATATATTAAGAGAAGCCTATATTTCTAGAGACAATTGCTCTGAATGTGCCAAATATTTCACGCAATTAGCGATAAGTATTTTGGAAACCAAAAGACATTCTAAAGAAATGCATCATTTGTTAGATTATAATGATATTCATGAACATAAACTCAAAGACATCCCTAAAATAAATTGGATTTGTTTGCAGGCGATTACCGAAAATGTTTTATGCGATAAAAATCAATGCCTTAAACTCGTTGATAACGGATTATTCTTAGTTTTGCATTATTTGAGAGAAAAATTTTCTGATTTAAAAGTTCAGATATGGATCGCACAAACTTTGGCAAATTTAAGCATTTATAAAGAAACACATTTACATTTTTGGTATACGAGATGGTTAGGAGTTTTGGCGCAATGGCTTCAATCAAATCAATTAGAGCTCAGTTTATCGGCCGCTAAAATTTTATATAATCTGAATCAAAAAACAGAAACTAATTTATTGCCAAAATCTTTATATTTAATACATCCAATATATCTCGAGTCGGAAAATAAAGATTTCGATCTTGTCTTTGTTCACGGCTTACTCGGTGGTGCTTTTAAAACTTGGAGACAATCTGATTCTGAACAAAAACTAGAAACATATACTCGTTGTTGGCCACAGAAATGGCTCGCCAATGATATCAACGATATTAGAATTTTAGCGGTTAATTATCAAACATTTCTCAGTAATTGGAATATCGAGTGTCCCGAAACCATCTTTTCATTAAAACAGAGAAGTTCTCAACTATTGAATGATTTAATTCGTTGTAAAATTGGTCACAAACCCATTATTTGGGTCACACATTCAATGGGAGGGTTATTAGTCAAACAAATGCTAACAGATATCAGTGAAAGCAATGATTCCGAAATCAAGAATATTTTAGAACAAACTAAAGGAATCATATTCTATAGTGTGCCTCATAGAGGATCAGAAATGGCTGTTTGGTCTCCAGGTATTCAGCGAGTTATCTCTCCTTCATCTCAAGTATTGGAATTACGCAAAGGTTTTCATTAATTCAATCAATTGCTAAACTTTATTGTGATTAAAATTTTTTATCTAAAGATTCTCAACTTCTTCTGTCATTACACAATCAATTCGTCAAAATTGTTGAAAGTAAACAAATTAAATGTTTAAGTTTTGGCGAAACTCTTAAAAGTACAATTGTTAAGAGACCTTTCAAATGGAAATATCTTTTGGGTAAATATTTCGATTTGAAATTTGTTTATTCTCTTATATTTAAATCTCAATTTATTCCTTGAAGTACCTGAAGAATCATCGGATCCAGGCATCGGTGCGTTTCATTTATTACCTGTTGATCATTTCAATACATGTAAACCTAAAAGCAAGACTTCTGAAGCTTATTATATGGCTTCTGATTTTATAAAAGATATTATAGACTGTGATAAAGATAAGAAGACTGAAAGCGATAATATATCTATTTTATTATCTTCAATACCTATATTTTCTTGACATTTATTAGTAAATGAAATACAAAATTAATATATCTTTGAGCATTACAACACCATATCATAAATTGTTTAAATTTTTAAACTTTGTTTAATTTTTTTTTAAAATACATTTACAAAATCATTCATTGAATAAATGGTTGGACTCATAAACAAGTTATACATTTGAGTAAAACTGAGAAATATTAAAGGAATGTCGATATGTTTGTTATTTAACCCAGAATTGACATTCATTTACCAGTAATGATGAGTTCAGTTTGTCCCCCAGTTGTGACCAATTGGACCAATGATCCAGAATTAGGTCTATTTTGTGGATCTGTTGCCCATTTATGCATCAATTCTGCCACAAAATCCAAAGAAGTCCAACTCGAAAAGTCAGCCTTTGGCATGAATTTACGATTCATTGGTGTGTCTAAAGTTATGGGAAGAATGGCCAAAACCGTAGATTTATCGGGAATACCACTTTTCTTAGCGGAAAGACTCTCAACCAGTTGATGAACAGCTGCTTTCGCTAAACCATACCCTATCATTCCTGTCAAATACGCAAATATTAAGTCATAATTATAAGTAATTTGAGTGATAGTAAACCTGGTGTCCCCTCTAGTGCTGCCTTAGCGCCAGTCAATGTTAGAACTCCGCCTTCATTCAAGAACTTTGCTGCTAATTTGGCTGCAATTACAGAACTCCATAGACTCTGTTTAACCATTAAATCAGCGTTTTTTACTAAATCTAATAAAAAACATGTCTATAATATTGAATATAAAACAAATTACAAGAATGCATACCATCAGAAGCAGCATTACCACCAGCCCAACCGCCAGCCACACAAACCACTGCATCCAATTTTCCTCCACCTAAAACTTTGTCAACTTCATTGACAACTTCACTTTCTTGAGCAGTCCACGAATCTGTGTTCTTAATGAGCACATTCGCATTCGCCTCTTCGTTCGGCACCAAATCAACAGAACTGACCCACTATTACATTATAAAATCTTAATAAGTAATAATTTGTGGCGTAATTTGAAGCATGCATTTAAGCCCTTCAAAAATAATTTATTTCATTTAATACTTTGTATTCCAATCATTTCGTAATTTTATTTTTTTAAAGCTTAAATTCAAGGATTTTTCGATTTGAGCTAAAATATTGGTCTCACGCATGAAAAATGCAAGTTTGAAGAGCTTAGAAAACTCTATTAATTGAATGCATTAAAATACAAGAAGAAATTTTTTTTAACATTTTTGTCATTTATTTTATAAAATTGCTTTGAATATGAAGAAAAATCTCAGTATTTAAATCAACACTTCGTAAATGTGTTCAAATACTAAGTTTTTGGATTATTTGTAAAATTCATTTCTCATACAATAAGAGTTCTTATAGAGAGAAATTTAAAAAAAAACACTTAATAGTAGAGGAAAAAACTTAATGCAACTAAAAGTTAAGCCAACATTTAACTGATTCTATGCCTTAAATCGAGAAACAAAAAGTTGGACAAAACTTATAAACATTAATATAAATATTTAACTAATTTTAAGAAATTTTCAATCTTTTCAATAAATTTTGATTGACTTAAAGGTAAATCAATAGATTGGAAGACATACCCAGTCTTTAGATTTGAAAAACTTGACACAAGCGCTTCCGAGCGCTCCTTTGCCTCCATAGATGAGAACACGTCTGTGCGATGCCATCATTAATACAGTTATTGTTTCAATTTAACTAAACTATAACTCAATTAAAACTCAGTTCAGATCTCTTTAGTTCTATTGAATTTGAAGTACAGTCGCAAATATGATGTTTGTTCCGATAGGGATCTCAATGCGTTGTCGTCTCAATCATCTCACGAGTGATGGACTCGAGAGCGCAGCACTTGTCATACCTTTAATTATTACAGTATATCCTTTGCCCTCATTTGCAATAATGTTTAGGATTTAATGCTATGCTATCAATAGCTTCTAACGTAAAGCCCCTTAAACTAAATCAAAACTATTTGAACTTTCGTTTGTGAAACATTCAATTATCACATCATTTAAACTAAAATTTATTTTAAACGAAAATTTTTCGATTAAATTGAAATATGAATTGCAATAAAAAGAGCGCGTCTTTTATTTGAATTAATAAAATAATATAAATATATATTTAAAGTGAATGACCACTAGAAGAGTATAACGACATAATTTATTTAAAGACATAATTTATTGTTATTAGTGTTTCGTGAGGAGTGAATGTGCACTAATAGTGAGTTTTTTCTATAGAATTTTGAACGCAATAAGAGTTTAACATTTGAGAAATATTTGCCTTTAATTTAAAGGACAGTTCAACTCAATTGAGTGTTTGTTTTAATCAAATAAATAAACATATAGTTAAATGTGATAATAGTTATTCAATTATTATAAGAGATGTCTCATCACGAAGGTATGTGCCATCACTTCTTTAGTCATATCACATACTCTTTAGACAACACTTTTAGTCAACACTTTAGTCAACACTACACTCTATATTACTTTACTATCAAATGTTTTATATTGCAATACAAAATGGCTGTGATTTTCTCACTTTTTTTCTTTTAATATTATTTATTAACTATTAATTAATTGGTATTTTAATTAATAGTATTTTAAATAGTATTTAATTTAATTAAAATAACATTTTGTTACAATTATATGTCTATTGATTATTGCATTCATTTTATTGGTTTTGCATTTCTATTGATTTTTGTTTTCTCTCAATTATACGATTAGTCAATGTTTTTAACTGTTGTTTATTTGAAACAAACATTTTTCTCCTAATCTATAAATCAGTATTTGATTTGATTTATTCGAAAACAAATTTGACTTAATTTACGCATAATTTTTGGCCATTTCTTGTCAAATAATTTGATGAAAAATTTGTTAAAGACATTGATTTTGAATAATTAAACATTAATTGATTTAAAGGAAAAGCTTTAAGAAAATATTTTTGTTATTGTTATCATTTGGATGAGTGGGTGGAAAGAAAGTAACGAAAAATTCTTCCATTGCCTTATTATTGACTCATATATTGTTATTTGAATTAGTTTTGGAATTGAAATCGCATTTCTTCAAGACTTCAAATAATTGATTCAATAATCAATTTGTTTTTGAAATGAGTGAAAGTAATAATAGTTTGAATTTATGTCAATTAGGAGTGAGCTGTGATTCATGCCTTAAGGGCAACTTTCGTGGCAAAAGATATAAGTGTTTAATTTGTTTCGATTATGATCTGTGCGCGACCTGTTTCGAAGCAGGTGCCACTTCGACTAGACATGCAACCGATCATCCGATGCAATGCATACTCACCAGAAGTGATTTCGGTATCTATTTTATTCTTAACAATTCTAATTCTTAATATTAACTCTAATTATTTTTTAATCTTATAGACATATACTATGGCGGGGAAGCGGTGTCTGTCGAACAGCCGCAAGCATTTACGTGTCCTTTTTGTGGTCGAATGGGTTTCACTGAGGCTACACTTCAAGAACACGTCACTTCAGAACACGCGGACTCATCCACTGAAGTGGTATTTATTAACATTTAATACTTATAATTATTAAAAAATAAACGATTCATTTAAATTAAAGGTATGTCCAGTTTGTGCTTCACAACCGGGTGGAGAACCCAATCACGTAACCGATGATTTCGCAACACATTTAACATTAGAACACAGAAGTCCGCGAGAATTAATATCCTTTCAATATTTTCTGTTAATACTAAATGACAAATAATTTATAGATTTTGTTTTCATAATTTTCCTTAACTCTTGATTTGTTGTTATCTTTACGAAGAACCACAAACAGCAATTAGAGGTCGAAGAGCACCGCATCCGACCAGAGGGTTGAATAGCGCACGCGCTCGAAGATCGCAAATGCAGTTTAGTTCAAATTCAGGGCTGTCTTCACTTTCGCCGAGTAATAGAGAATCAATGGATCCAATCGCTGAACTACTTTCACAGTTATCAGGTGTTCGACGCGCCGCAAATCTGAGCCAAACACACACTACGCCTCAATTACAACAATTGCAAATGCAATTACAATTAGAACGACAGTCTTCAGCGCCATTGAGGCAGCCTTTCGATAGAGCTCCCATTGAAAGAGTAATACGACGACATCAACAGCAATCATCTCAACAATTGCAGTCAAACGCTTCTCATTCGACAGTCAATGGGACGCAACAGCAATTGCCTTATGTTGTATTAATGGAACCGTCTCCTAGTCCCGCAACGTTAGCCGCAGCCGCCGCTGCTGTGGCTCAAAATAATACTACCGGTAATCAAACTTCAGGAACAACTATAGCTCCATCTGCGAAAAGCGCAAATGCCTCTCAATTTCTTCTTTCAAGGTTTTTACAAGTCTCAAGAATAATGTCTTATCAGTTGTTATAATGTGTTATCATTTGATTATTTTAGGTGTAATGATGTAGTGTTTTCTGATAGTGAACAACAATATATAGAAGTGCAAAGAGTAGATCGAAGTCTTTTCGTTCAAGAGCTCTTATTGACAACACTCACTGATTCATTGAATTTAGACGAACAGCATTCGAACTCCAGTTCCGAAAGCCTTCATTATGATCAGCATTTAAACAATGCTCATAACTATTATAGTGAAGACAATGACGACAAAGAATTATTAGGAGCTGAGAATGAAAATCATTCAAATATAAATTGCAATGAAAATGAGAGACCGACAGGTTTACAGCTCTATAACAGTCCCAAACAATTAAATTCAAACCAACCCTTACAACAACAACATTTACAACAACAGCCATTATCACATCGAAGGCAACAAAATAAGTCTCGACAAAGTACTACTTCACGAGTCAGTAGTACAGGCAGTAGTACTAATTCTAATAATACTAATAATGGTAGAAATGTTAATACAAGAACTGGCGGTACGTCACCGCCCGCATCTACGCGGCGAAAAGTTTTAAGAGGACAACCCTCTGAACCGCCACCACATTAATGAAAACTGCTTTAATTTTTCGCTCAACAGATAAAGAGATGAAATCCTATTATTATTATTATTATTACCTTTTAATAAATCCTAAATAAAGCGAATTTCGTGCCAGTTATGTAAATATGATTCAAACGGTGACTTTAAACTCAAATATGTTGTTATAATGACGGAGGCGTACTATTTATCAAAATCAGGGTTAATATTCTCGTCGTGTAATGATTATTATCAAATATGTAATATATATATATATTTAAAAAAAAATATATTAATAATAATAATATTGACACAAATTGTTTTTTGGTAATTATCTCATTATAGCTTTTATTGTTTTTCTCCTGAGATCACGGCCTCCAAAGCTGTTAGTGTTGAAATATTTTACAGTAAATCACAGCTCAATTTATTTAAATAAAATTACTTTAAAAGTTCTAACAATACATTTCTAATGGGCTTTATATTTGATCTTCAATTTTGATATCTTTCGATTCATCAAAATTTTTAAAATTTCAAAAATTGATTGTTTTCTGAAATGCAGTTTTTTTTGTTGAAATAATTATAAAATGGAATATATATTATATATCAAAATAAGTCATATTCATAAAGTCAGGATTGTTTTGCAAATTATATAAATTGATTAATAATTTTATTAAATAATGAATTGCGATTTGAATTCACTTTTCTAACAATGAATTATTAATAATATAAGTGAACAATGAGTTAATACAAAGTGCTTACTCTTATTTTGCTTCTCAAAATCATCAGCAATTGATGTATCTGTAAAACAAATTAATATTATTTTAAAAATTATCAATTTATTAAAATAGAAAATTAGAGTAAAGCTCACATCACTTAATTCAAAGTTAGACGCGTTCGGAACGAATCTATTGATGGCAAATGTCAAATATTTGAGAATATCTGTTATGGTTTCCTAAAAACAATGGATTGCTATTAGAAATTGTGTTCAATTAAAACTAAATAATTGCTTACTTTGAACTCTAATAAATCTTTGGGCAAATCTAATGAAGTGTTAATCAATCGTAAAATATCGTATACTTTTTCGGGCGACGAATTTTCCCAATCAATTGTTTCTAAAATGGTTTTAAAATCATCTAAACTTAAGTCATATGTTATATTCGAAATATCATCAGTTGAGTAAAGTTTAAGAACTGAACCACACAATTGTCGCTTCAAAATAAAATCGACGTCCAATGGAATCATAGATGCGATGCGTAGACAGAGACAGATATTAATTTTTTCATTTGAATAAATCGATGACAAGAAATTTTTAATCAAATATCCAATATTTAACTCATTTAAGTCAAGATAATTCATGATAACAGCTATAAATTCTCGTAAAGCACACAACCAGTTGTAGTCTTGAATTAATCTGTTTTCGAGACTCAATGAAAATGCGATCGACAAAAGTTTGATCAGTTCTTCTTCAATACTAATACCTTCGAGTTTGAATGAACAAAGATCGAGAACTTGTGTCATTACTTTCAATACTTTTGATAATGAATGTGACATTTTCTCAGTTTTATTCTCGATTTCTTTTTCATCCTGAAAATTTTCGGCAATAAAAGCTTTTAAATTTGAACTAAAATTATTTAAAATCTGATAGAAATCTCTTATAATAGATGACAAACTAATTTCTAAACGATTGCTACACAATATCTTAACAGTTTTGGTTTCAATGTTTTTGAAAATTAAATCGTTTTCTTCAATTGAGACTAATTTAATGACGTAAGAAATTAGAAGTTGTCGTTCAGTTTCATTCAGTTTTCTTATAAACAGAGGAACTAATGATACGAAACGATTTGGCGGTAATTTATACAAAATTTGCAGCTTTTCCGACAAATTCTCTGAATTAATCGCTTCAATAGAATAATCACTTAAAATATTTGGAATGAATTCTGTGAATATATCGGTTCCTTCCACAGCTTTAGTGAAATAATTTGATTGAGTTTCTGGTTCTTCACTATTCAATTCTGTTTCTAATCTCTCTTTGTTTGGATCGTATTCACAAATGGGTTCGATGTCTAACATTTCTCTGTCTTCAGTAATTCTCTTCAAATTTTTCAAAACATAATTCAATTGATTGCGTTTCTCTTTATCGATGTATTTATTATTATTATTATTAAGTTTGTTAACATTAATCTTTGGCACAGGTTTTGGTACTTTGAATATTGGCTCTAATTCTTCATCAGAACTGACACTTAATTTCATGTCTGAAATATTGTCATCACATTTACGATCGAAACCCATTGTTATTAACGGAGAATTATTGTTATTAATCGATAATAATTTATTTTCAATCAAATCGCAATTCAATTCTTCTTTATTTTGTGAATTGGTTTCAGAAGTTTGAGAATTTTTAAAATCACAAACTCTTTTCATAAGATTTCGAGTGATACTCATTTTGTCCATCATTTGATTTAAACTTTTATCCAAAACTTTTTC
>JAQIWZ010001686.1:0-11052 GCA_034697245.1 Malaconothrus monodactylus
TTGAGCTTTAAAGTGTCCACAGTTCGAATGCATAGAAGGACAGACAGACACACATATCTGCTCCTTATTATATAGATATTTCAAAATCACTTTATCTTTATCTGCCTTATCATAAGTATAATAAATGATTACTAAAAGAAAATTTTCCATCAAAACAGCTGAAGCTTTGATAAAATAATGTACAGTCTTGTAATCTTAATTTCAAGGATGAAAATTAACCAGAAGTTCAAATTGTTGATTAAAACTAGACTTTTATAAGATATCAAATTCAATAATTCATTTTCTGTTTAAAACAAAATAATAAAATGTATTCATTTCAAAATTCATAATCAAATTCATTTTTCTCTAACATTAAACTAAACTTAATATTCAAACCCAATTCACTTTTATTTAATTTTTCTTCTCCATTAAATTCATTACTAATAAAGCAAATAATAACAATGAGTAATAAAGAATACGGACCGACGGATATAACAGAATCGGGTAATTAATTATTTTCTCTCATTTAATAATAAATTACAACTTAATTGGTTTTGATTTCTAAAACAAGCATTGGATTTGATCGGAAACACACCATTGATAGCATTGGATCGTATATGGCCCGGACCAGGGCGTATATTAGGCAAATGTGAATTCTTAAATCCAGGGGCCAGTGTTAAAGATCGTTCATCGCTATCAATGATCCAAAAAGCACTAGGAAGCGGAGAATTAAAGCCTAACGAGCCTGTGGTCGAAGTGACGAGTGGTAATCAAGGGTGTGGTCTGGCATTGGTGTGTGCAGTGCTCGGACATCCACTAACTCTGACTATGTCTGCAGGCAATAGTCCGCAAAGAGCTACTATGATGAAAGCATTGGGCGCTAATTGTATTTTAGCGCCTCAGGTCGAGGGAAAACCTGGAAATGTAACACTCGCTGATGTGAAAGCGGCCGAAGAAAGAGGTCTGGAAATTATTGCTGAAACTGGAGCTTATTATGTGGACCAGTTTAACAATGATAACAATTGTAAAGCACACGAAGAAACTACTGGACCAGAAATCTGGAAACAAACTGGCGGCAGAATTGATGCCTTTTTGGCAACTGTTGGAACTGCCGGTACTTTTGTTGGTGCGACTCGTTATCTTAAGAAACAAAATAAAGATATTGTTTGCGTGGCTGTCGAACCATCAGGTGCTGAAGTGATCAAAGGAGAACCAGTCACAAAACCTCTTCATTTGCTTCAAGGCTCAGGCTATGGAATGGTTCCCAGACTTTTCTCTTTTGATACGCTGGATATGACTATTGGCGTGACTGACGAAGAATCTGTTAAGTATAAGAAACTTTTAGGTGAAAAGGAAGGCTTATATCTTGGATATACTTCTGGTGCGAATGTGGCCGCAGCTGTCAAGTTGCTCGAATCAGGCCGATTGCCAAAAGACGCGTGGGTCATCACAGTGCTCAATGATTCAGGACTCAAATATCCCGCAACTCTTTGAGTTTTTATTACTATTAATACATTTTCGTTGATTGATTTGATTGGATTCATAAATATTTTAGTTTAATTTCTGATAATTTTTAAAACTAATTCAAAAATTTTTTTGAAATTTTTAATTCTCTACTAATAAATCACGTAATAATTAAATTAATTAAATATTATAAAATTTTTCAGATTTGATATATTTTTTTTTATTTCGTAGCGCTTTCCAAAAGATAGTTTTTGAAATACAAACTCAAAATTTCCTTTAGAATATTGATTGATATACACTATGAAAAAACTGAACTACTTTTAAATGCATTTCTACATTTTTTTCATAGAATAACTTATTCTAATGATCAAAGTCTTTAAAATCATGTTAAAAAAAGTTTAAAACGCATTCAAGTATTGAATTTTCATGCCGTTGAAGCGACTGAACTAACTTTACCACGACTTTGAGGCCTATTTCTGAAAGTTTATGATTTGTTCAATTTTTGATTTTCATATTTTTTGATAAACAAGAAATGATTTCATCATAAGCCAAATGCATTTGGCATTAATCCTATCTTAAAGCTAAGTAATGTAAGCATTTTTAAAAAATAAATTATTGATTCCAATCGCAACCCACCAATACTTATAAAGAGATGTAAGACTTCTGAATAATAAAAATTCTTTTTTCTATTTTTATTTATTCACTTATATTCTTTGAGATCCCAATGGATTCACTTGTTTTTATGAGAAAAGAAAATTGAAATCCTGATTGAAATTTGTTTTTTCGTATCCAATAAATAGATTACGACATCAAACATCATGGAATTACAGATCAGTGACTGCTACGACTGTAACTGTATATCACAATCAACTTCAATACACTTTAATTTATTATTAGAATAATACATATTTCGATATCTTTCGTACACATAGAACAACTGTTTTATCAAATATTTAATGGTAATAAATAAGTTTTATCAGAACATTATAAATATTTATGGTGGTATTTGTGGGCATTAAAAGTTAGGACTTTGCAAAAGACAAGCCATTCCTAATAGTGCTATTAATAAGTTGGATCTCATATTTTAGTGCTTATATTCAGTAAGTTATTATCTTTTTGGGACTGATCACAAGCCATAATATAAATAAATATCACTACGGATTTGAAGCCATTCTCATATCCTCTAAAACCTAAACTCATTAAATCTATGGTTCATAAGCTCATTATTGTTGGCCCGAATTCACGGTCACTGAACATAAAAATGAGATTATTATAAGAATAGAAGAATATTTTATAACTTTTAGAAATAATGTCAGTTTTTGCTCATTATTAACTCTAGACTTAACTAATTAAACAACTTTCAAAGCCTATGATTCTTGATTTCATGCGATATCCAACACGAATATTCTGCATAACAATAACAATATTTTCGCCCAAACCCTAAATTACGTTAAATTTGACTGACATTCGTGTGATTACAATAATTATATGACCGAAACGCAAAGATCAGACGATTATTGTCAAGAACTGAAGATTTATGCAGGTTTTATTTAGACTTTCCTAATATGGAGTTGACTTAAGTTTGACTGAAGTTAGTTATGAGAACTGCCTTTTTTATGCATTATTTCATCAGAAATAGTAAATAGCGCTTCAAATATCTTTTGAGTTGGGAATTGAAGCGAATTCATTGCTTTTATAACACGAAATTGCGAAATATTTCCCATTGGATTGAGACTGAAATGATTGCTTGCAAGAGAGATATCGATATTTGCTTGAAGAATATAATAGAGAATCGCATGTTCTTTCGCATAAAATAAAACTATATTTTTAGTGCTTATATCAGCAAAAAAACATTTGATATTTATTACTAAAATTTTATTTTTAAAAAACCATTTTATAGCTTAAGTTATGAATAATAATGTTGTTATTCCTACAAATTTTGTTATCAGACACGACAAAAGTTTGCATTTAAGCGTTTTTATGTTGAAAAACTTTATATTGAATTCCGGTTTGAAAGAAAATTTTGTTTAAATTACATAATTTGAGTCTCTTTTTATTTATCACATAATAGATTCTAATAAAGTATTATTTTTATCCATCATTTGAGATGAATTGAAAAATATTGGAAAAAAGCAAAATTTGTTTATAAAAATGAATCATTAGTCTATTTGAAGTTGTTTTGCCTGTTTTAAAAAACTTTCAAAAAAGTTATCTTTGTTAAAAAACAGTTTCTCACTATTGCACGTCACAAATATAACGTCATTCAATGCATATCAAAGCCGTTTAATTGTTTCGTGCAGTAACAAAAACTGCATGGCGGCATTTATTAAGTACGTACGCAAAAAAAGTCAATCTATAGACCTTCTGCCCTCCCCACATGCGTATGCACCCATTGACTTAACATTAGTGCGTACGCATTTGAAAGGCATTTCCATAACCCCCTTCCCCCGTCCGATGCGTACGTACTTAATGGATGATGCCTATTCAAAGTAAAGGGTCTTATTGAACACTTTATATACTGATTTACTAAAGTTAGAATCGCGTGAATCATTGCACTTGGAATAATAATATTCTTTACTGTATTTTATATTCTCGAAGCATTTTTAACCTGTTTTCAAAAGACGTTAGCTTTGGAGTTAAATTGTTTTAACTTAAAAAAGTGTTAAATTAAAGAAAGAATGTCTTCTATTTTTCTTGAAACCAATCATAAATTCATAGCTCTGACAGTTTCCGCTCATAGAAAAAGACATGAAACAGAAAAAATTAGCTATACTTTCAAATGTAAAAATAGTATTTCATTGATAAAAATAAGCTATTATTCGATACATTAAATCGAGTCATTATTCAAGTATTTCTTGTTTTCTGCCAAAAATCATTTCACTTTATGATCACAACTAATGCTTTCATTTCCTCATTTCTATGCCATATGACAAGATTTGAAAGCAAGGAATTTCTCATAAACACAGATATCTTCTTTCCTTATCATCTTATGTCTTACCCTTAATATCCTTTCACTCATTTTTCTCCAGTCTCTCTTTCTCTGTAATAATTTGTTCAAAACTCTCTCTACAGCAATCAAACAACACATAACACATAACACTCTATTTTATTATTGCTTTTAATTGCACTTAGTGTTAAAGTAGTGACACATTTATTTGAGTGATTTTTGTTCTTATGATAACATTTACTTATTTCATAATTATTATGAATGTTTGACTCAAAAATCATTCTTTAAAGAAAGGATTTAATATCTTGTCCTAAATTTAATCAATAAAATTCTACCGTTATTTTCATAGTTCAAAAAATCTCTGATCAATATTTCGTAAGATTATAATCAAATTTAGGAAAATTTTTTTAATCTTATTATTTAGTTCAGTAGAGAGTCTAATAAATTGACTCGCTTTGAGATTTTTACTACGAGTTGGCCTTAATTGAAAGTTATGTAAAAATTATTAAATCAAATTATTTTCTCACATGAATCGCTTCTTCAACTTTTGTTTTACACAAAGCACTGCTTTTAAAGCAGATTATATGCGAAAAAATATCAACTTATTTGAGTTGTTATAAAAAAATTATACATATTTTTTACTTTGGTATAAATTAAAATTACATTCAATAAAATCAAAGTTCAAAAATTAAAATCCATATATATTTTATAATGATTTGGTTAAAAGTATAGAATTTTGACCATTAAATTATTTTTGAAACAACCATTTTGTATATTTATCGCTTAATTTGATTACAATTCTTTAATAACAAATTATTGTTACAATTTTATTTACAATTAAAACTTTTTAAAACTCATTTTTAATAGTTATTATGTAATCAAAAGAAGTATTTTATTAATTATTCTCTAAAATAAATAAATTGTTATCTTTAAATAAATCTCAACTCATAGCTTATACTGAATTAACTGTTTCTCAAACAGGACTAGACATACAAAATACTGAATAATTGTCTTCACAACAGATAAAGACATCGAAAAAAGATGAGATCAGTTCTGAAAAGTATATCAATTTATTGACATAAAATAGAAATAAATAAGAATTTGAAAGTTTTCTTTCCAGAGAAAATTCTCTCAAACATTTGATTCCTCATTGATTGATGAATAGTTGGGCACATCTTTATTGGGATCAAGTATCCTAAGACTGCTATCACTGTTGACCAGAATATCTTTTCTTCTCGGAACTTTAAACTGAAACGATTCGTTTTTAAATCTGTGGCAATTTGTCACTAAAACTATTGTTATAATAGCCGCATAGAATATAAGCACAACCTGCGAACATAGATATGAAAAATGAATTATTATTTATTTTTTATCTTCAATAATACTCTATTATTATAAATGCTTCACATTCGTATTGCATTATAATTTGTTTTTATTAGTTTGTTTTCTCATTTTCTTCTTATTCTTATTCTTCTTTATTTTACTTACGATAATATAAATAATAGCGTCTATTTTCTGCTGTATAAAAAGATTTGCCATTTCTTGATCTGAGATCTCATTGGAATGAAAAGCTCGCGATAAAACTGTATGATTACAGTATATTTGCGGAAGTCTAGGAAAAAAAACATAGAGTCAGAGAGATATAAGTCTTGGAGCAATATCTTTATTTTTCTTAGTAATTGAATATTTTTTGTCTCCTAATTCAGTTAGAGTTTGGTGTTTGAAAATAAATTAAGTGCTTAATAGACTTTCACGACCAAAAATACCTAAAATAAATGTTAGGCAAACATTTCGTGACTTTTAAAAAGTTAAATTCAATTTTATTGATCGCAACTCCAAATGCATAAATAGGATATGTATTGAGGCTATAAAAAGTTCTTATATTTATTTGTTTCGTGAGAAGAAATAGTTTGATCCGAAATAAAAACTAATGTAAATCCCAATTATTTTGTTGCACATTTGGCTAATTTTAGTAGAAAAAGAAAATTCATCTTAAGTTACTTAAGGAAAGACAATAAAAATGAGATTCTTTTCTAATCCTGATTCAAGAAAAACGTAAAAAAACTAAAAAAACTCATTTATTTGATTATTATTGACAACATAAAAACAATGAAGTTATTAAGTCTAACAAATTCTAAATGAGATTTTGAGCAAAAAGCTAATCTTTTTTTTCTATCAGCCTTTATTTAAAGCAAATCTTGATTTCAAATAAGTTTTATTTACTAATGACTATTTGCTAGCTTCGAGATTAAGTGTGTTTTCAAACGATGTCAACTCTATTTTTCATCCTGTTATCACGCAATGAATTAATAGTTTTTCGTTCATTAATTATGTTTGAATTAGGTCTCAGGCCTAATGTCAATAAGACCTGCAATTTGACCGAAAATTACTTTTAATTCTAATACATTTGATTTAATTATAAAAGTTTCAAAGTTTTTATTTCTTGAGAATTTATGATCTAATATTTCAATTTTTTATTAATCACGATTGTTCTAATAAAAAAAGTGTGAAATTAATAATTTATGATAATATTGAAAAATTTCATTGAAGTCAAGATAAAAATTAGGTCTAAATTTTTTTCCTGGACATAAGTTATATATTATTAGTGAAAGTGACTATAAATTAAAAAACTGTAAATATTTATTCTATTAAAACTTGAAAGATTTGAATTAACGATTAGACCTAAAATGGATGGCCTCTATAAAAACAATATTTATTTGAGGTTTTCAGCACAATTTTTGAGAGAAGAAAATCTAATCATTGATTTTTGAGGATGAAAATAATTTAACACATAAGCTGTCCATAAAATTAGAAAATTTTTGTTGTAAACATTTGACAAGAAAATTGATTTTAATTTTGGTACAACACTTGCGACGCTAAGTCAAATGATGCAAATGCTTAGTCTTGCATTCTATTCACATTTGAGGTTATTTTCGAAAGTGATCTATATTTTTGCAATCATTTAAATTCTTTTTTCCAACCCTTTGGCAAATTTTCATATTTTGTGAATTGTAGAGTCAGAGCATCTGCTGCTGCAGAAAATGCCTAAAGCATTAGAAAATAAATTTTGCGCATCAAATATTCTGTGATCTGTGATCGAGTCAATAGAGTAATGATTCGGTCAAAAACAGATTCTATTCAGAACAGAAATAGATTAAATCTAATGTCGTATTGAATATTCCAAAAGCTATATTTGATCAAAATTTTTATAAAATATAAGAATAAAATAGTTTTCAAAGTTTGAATTCAAACTCTAAACTCTAATGAAATTCATTAAGAATAAACTAATATTCTCTCATAAAATGAACCTATGCTTTAGTCAAATAATAAAAGGTGAGCTCAAGCAATCATTAGTAAGAGAATCAGTGAAGCGCAATAAATAGATATTAGCAACAGTTTGGGTGAATTTTTCTCTCGTTTATGGCAATCAAACATATTTTCTGTTTGGTTGATGAGCAAAATTTATTCATTCATATAATTTCTGTTGATATGCGAAAAAGTTTTCTATATTCTGGTTCAATTTAAACTCAGAAAATTATTTCATGAGTATTCGCACATTTAATAGCATTGTTTTTTTCTCAAGAACTCTCGAGTGAGTTAACCCCTATTATAAGATTGTTTTCTGTTAATGTCAAGAAAGAAGAATGTTTTTAATTATTTAGATGAAAACAGGCATAAAATAAGTGCAATCAGACATAAGCCATAGCTATAAGAAAATTGAATTTTTCGAATTAAGGAATTGATCTCTTATTCTTATAATTGAGTATCTGTTTAACCGTCAAGAATAAAATTGTTTGCCAAAATGTTCTCAAACCTACACAAAAATAATTTTCCATTAGCTCAAAGTTCAGACTTCGCTCATTTCTTAAAGAAGAATAAATTCCTTATAGGTTTGATCTATTTGTAATGGAATAATATTTTATTTACTTTTTCTTTTATTCTCTATTCTGAACTTAAATTTAGGTATTGAAACATGAAATCAATATTTTATAAATAAGTTTCTTATAGTCTCATGAGTTCTGAAGTCTTTGGATTTCGTTTTTTTGTTGATTTTCGATAGATTTTCTATAAAAATAATATTTTCTAACCAATAATTTATGCAATAAAAAAGACTAAAAATATTTTCATTAAATTTTTTTATCTGTTATAATAAAAGTTTCGAATCAACATTATTTTAGAAGCTAACTAAAAATAATTAAAAGCCATAAATTATACACAACTGTGTAGTGGAAAAAAGTTCTCATTATTCAGGAGCTATTCATTAAAAGGCAAACAATCCATCAAATATAATAAGACATAAAAGCGACAATTTATTTCACTTTATAATGTCAGATAAGAAAATAATTTTTTTCCCGTTAAGTCAACACAAATCTTACACAATTCTAATGTTGAAAAATAATGATTTTGTTATAAAAGTCATGCTTTTCATGTAAGTTGAGCTTCTGATCAATAAATTTTGTGAAAAAATGAATACTATATTCCTTGAATAAAATATATGATTAATTACATAATTGTTTAACATTAGATCTATTGGTATATTGAAAATAAAGTTTTTGAAATTCAAGAATTTTTTTTATATACTTTACATATGTTTTAATTTATCAAAATTTACGGTACGTTTATTTCAATTATGACAGAAAATTAGAAAACATTTCATCCTTAAGAAAATTATTTAAAAAGTCTATTTTGAGAATCATAGAAATCGCTTGAAAGATATTCCAATCGATTTCAATGAACAAAATTTTCTTGGGGTAAAAGTTAAAGATAGATATTTTTTTGAGCCACTATTTCTAATGAGGCTCATCAATGAGATTATGCTCAAAGACAACTTCTTCTAACGTAAAATTCTTAAAGATCTCATTAGAGTTGAAGTTTGAAACCCTTATATTTTAAAACTTTTCTGTCAAAAAAATAAACTTTTAGTATCTTTTTTTAAATTAAACTCTATAGAAAGACAACATAAAGATAATAATTTCTTGAAGGCATTTAAGAATATAAGAATTTGTGCTAAGACTAAAGTTTTTGAGCAAATTTTATTCCACAGAATAATAACTTAAGAACGAAATTCTTATAATAGCACTCTTCAAAGCAAACATTGTTTTAATGCGATTTGTTTCATATGCAAATTTTTGTATGAGAATTAATGAATACCATTATTAGATTGAATGAATATTCAGAAAAGAAAGCTCAAACTCATTCAGTAATTGAAACTAATTATAACTTTCATTCATTTATTCTATAATAATAGTGAACTTGAATTAGTCAATAATGAAATGTCAATAATTAGTCCAATTTTGAAAAGTGTATATAACTATACATAGTATAACTATTTTAAGTTAAAACAAAATTCTAGAATTTATTATTGATTTTGATGAAATTCAACCATATTTTTCAGTATTTAATGATTTCACGCTTTGAAAAAATCATGTTTTCAGAAACATATTTTTATTGAGGCAATAATTCGATTAATGAGTAAAATATTTTCCTAAAACATATCATTAAATAGATTAAAGAAATAAAATTGTCGGTTCGTGCTCTCAATTCAGGTTTTTCTACGAACTCATGCTATCATAAAGTTATAGTTTGCATAATATGAACCAAAGCTTATATCAAGCTATTAGTGGTTTAGTTCTGTCTTTGCTATTGAAGAATCTCTTAAAAGGATTTTAAAAATTAATGAAATCCATTAGGACTCTATTTAATATATATAAATGTTGTTTTATATACAATGAGGCCATAACTTTCCAATGCCAAACCCTTTCCGTAAACATTAAATACTGCTGTTAGAAGTTTAGTATAACTGATATTATGCTTGCATTTTCTCTAAAAAATATTACTCTGATCTTAATGTGCAGATGTTCTCAAAACCTTTCTTTAGTTAATTTTTTTGCGCACAATTCGATCTGTTATTATTTCATTACTTTATAACAAATTTTGATTTTTTTCTCCAAAAGAATAAAAATCTATTTCTTATTCATATGTATTTTTCAATCACACAAAAAGTATCTTGATTTATAAAGACAGTCAATTAAATTAAAAATAAAAAATTCTTTACAAAAAAATTCAATATTATTAAAAAATATTTTTAGCTAAACAAAGTCACTTTAATTCTATATTAAAGTTATTTATAGAAAGAATTCAAAAAATAAAGTATTTTTTAAAATTAAATTAAATTCAAAAGAATATGTAATAAAAGTTTCTTAATTTTAGTTTATGATATTCTTGAAAAATATTTAATATGTTTTGAGTAGAATTCTCTAGATTAAAGTCAAGAATTCATGAGATTCAAGAAGAATTCATATAAACTGAACAATTTATTTGATAACTATAGCCAGAGCTGAGTTGGCTTTTAATTAAATCTCTAATGAATAGGTCCTAAAAGAGGATTTCGTTATAATAATTTTGAAAACATTTGCAGATTAGTTATGAATAATAAATGAAGTTCTGATGTGCATATTATTTGCTTTGTTTTTTAGCTCCAAATAAATATGGCACAAACGGAAGCGCATCTAATTTTTGATTTCATAAAAAATTATCCCTAATAATAGAATTTCATTAAAACTAATTAATTTCAGGTTCATTTAATTTGAGTGATTCTTTAGGTTCGAACTTTTTTAGGATTATTCACACTTTACAAGGGTTAAGAAGATGTTTGGCACTTT
>JAQIWZ010001687.1:0-11047 GCA_034697245.1 Malaconothrus monodactylus
AATACAATTTATAGCAATTTTAATTACACGCAATATCTGTGGGTTAAGGAAAAGATATCCATTTTTTGTTACACATTAGACAAACATTTATTGAACACAGTTTTAGTGACATTTTTAGACATAAGTTAATTGAAGCTCAAGTTTACAGTTTATTTTATTGGAATACTTAATGAAATAAAGCTAAATATGGATCGATCTATACCTTAGTTATTTTTTTAGGATCATTGGTTCCAGTTTCTAGTACTTCAACTTTTTGATAAGTATTTGGAGAGTTAACCCAACGGAGCTTATCCTGAGTACGTCTTCCTTCGACCAACTTTTTTAAAGGACTCAACCACTTATCTTCTTCTAAATAATGAGCCAGTGATGAAGCAGACGGTGGCTGTTCTACTTCATACTTAGTGCGCGGCTGATCGGCTCTTAATAGCGGTTGTCTGTATAGATAGCCCGTACGAAATCCCTAAACATTCAACTTTATTAATAAATTGACTCAAAGATTGAGAAAACAATAAATACTGACTGCGTTATCGAGCATTCGCATTTGTGCCTCAAATTCCAAATCCCATACTTTCCATTTCTTAAGCTTTTCCTTATTTTCATGAGGTCTGTCGTCATGTTCTGAAGTGGCAGTAATGAGAGTTGAGTCATCGGCGCCGGGCTTCCCCTGAACTTGAGAGCCGGCAGCTTTTACTATAGACCGAACTTGTTCTATAGCTTCATCTGACATTATTTGAATATTTTCTAAACCACAAGACATTAATTTGATTTGTGTTTCACACGCGAGCACTACGTTTTGCATTAGAAATAATGCCTCTTCTATTGATTCGCCACAAGCGACTACTCCGTGATTACGTAATATAAGCACCTATTTTACAAAATACATAAAATTCAATTTCAATTGGAAAGGGTTATCAAAAGTGGTAATACTTTGTTAAATGGTCCCAAATTTCTACCGATTAGGTCACGCTCTTCGGGATCAATCAACAGTCCTTTATAATCATGATAACTAATATCTCCCAAAATAGCTGCCTCTTGACTGGCAGGAAGTAAACCGCATTTCATTGCAGAAACTGCAACGCATGGAGAATGATGGAGATGAATGATAGCTTTGATATCAGGACGAGCCGAATGTATAGCTGAATGAAGAACAAAACCAGCTCTAAAATAGTGTATAAAACAGTTATTATAGAAATGATGTATTGGTCACGAAGTAGTCATTAACCTGTTGAAAGTGAAATTAGTAGATCCCGGATCGATGATATTTCCCTGCATATCAACTTTGAGCAGTGTTGAAGCGGTCACTTCATGGTATTGTAGGCCAAACGGATTCAAGAGAAAATGTTCCTGATCTTGACTAACGCGAGCCTTTAATATTATATATAAATATATAATTATTTTCAATATATAAATTAATAATAATAAATGGCATTACAGTAATGTGATTATAGATGCCTTCAGACCATCCATAGAGTTCAACGAGTCTATAAACAGCAGCCAATTTGCAACGAAGCAATTTTTCTCCTTTAGCGTAACGAAAAGCGTCGATACCTCTGATATCATTGACAGGCATTCCGCTGTGTCCGAGCTTTGTTAGGGATGAGTTGCGAGCAGAATGTGGTAATAATAGTTCAGTCACTTGTTGTAAAGCTGATAGACTTGCGGGCAAATAGCCCTCATTTAGCTGCGATTCAATGATGCGTTCGAGTTCTTCTCTAAACACTTGACTATTCATAATCATATCGACACGTTTTCTGCGATCCATTTCTTGCATATCTTGTTGTATATCTGGCGGTCTCCACATTTGTCTTTGGCATTCGGGGTCGTCGGGATCGAACTTCATCTCTGTTGTCACGCCGTTCTGCTCCGCTCCAGACATTTTAAGATCTAAAATATTAATATCAATTACATTCAAATTATGCTATTTTTTGTCAAATAAAAAAAACTCAACTAGTATTGAGTTCTATCGGAAAACTATTGAATTTTTCAACAAAAATAACTATTAAAATGCATGAAAAGCTATTTTTCTCTATTTATAACACAATTTATTTCAAACTTGAAACTCATTCTTGTAGTTAGGGGTCATTGTACTAAAAATAATATAATCAAGTATTAAAATGTAACATTTTCTGTGTGTGAATAACGCTTAAAAGTTGCATATTTTCAAAAAAGCTTCAATTTGATGGGTGTCTGCGTTGACAATAATTTCATAGAAGCGCATAACTCAATAAGCATAAAGACAAAATACAGGATATGACTAATGATAACGTATGAAAACAAGATTTCGAGCTTTAATCTTAACTCCTCTGTGATTTAACATACGTAGAGCTAAAAAAGATTGTGTATTCAAATAGAAGCAAATAAATGAAATCTAGTGTAGATTTAATTCATTAGTTTTACTATAGAAAAGGTTAAGTTATACCAGAAAAGTGATAAAAACATAATTGAAATGCAAATTAAACATTTGAAAAAAGTCGGATAAACAAAGCATAAAAATATTTTTGCAAACCTTTAGCAATAAATATTATAAACTTATGAGTCGTAAAGTATATTGAAGTTCTAAAATAAACACAAGTCTCAAAGCATAGAAATAAGTTTTAATAATTCATAATATTTATCAAAGAAAAAACTATTAAATACCATTAGAAATAAGCTTTGAATAAATTAGTTCAAAATTGAATTATCAAACACGAAATGGAACGATATCAAAAAACAAAAAAAAGGTGCGAGAAATGAATTGCTCAACAAAATTAAACAACTATTAGTCAGATCTCAATTAGTTATAAAGTCACGACAATAACAAACTATTAATTATCAACTAGTTTGAAGTTATCCCAGCAATAGCATACATCACAAGGACTTTAAAAAGTTCTGAATGGAGTATAGCTCAAAGTTTATAAGACGTAATTGAAAACAAGGTTGAAATAAAATTTAAATGCAATTATTATTAAAATTACATTCTAAGCATCTGAGCTCATCCTCTTTAAAGCAATTTACTAATCAATTTTTTGGAGTGTCCTTCTCTTAACAGTTGAGCGCACATTCAAACCGAGACCTGTCAAAATATTTTCCTCTCATAGATTCAGTTTAAATAATGTATATCAGGATTGGAGTCAGATTTAGAGGGTGTATATCAAAAAGTAATCAGAGTTTGGTTTATGTTCAAATAACGTAATGTTATTTCTTTTTCGCAGAAGCGATTCACGTTTTATCACAACTGGTTTGACAAAACAAAAATTATTATAAGACAAGATTATACACTGTATAAAATAATTTTTTGGTATAGACTTCAAACGAGGCCATCCAATGCCAGACCCAACCCACTAATAGTTACTATACCATTGTATAGACATAACTATTAACTAAGTTTTGAGTTAACTCTCGAACCACACAATATGTGCAAACTTTTTATGCTCTCTGTTTAGAATAATAACAATAAATTATATATTGTATAAAATATTGCTGCAGGAAATAAATGAACCCCTTTTTGTGTTCAATAAGCGTTTTATTTTGCAATAATATAATAAACTAACGATTGTTTTAGTTTTTAATTTCAAATATTTAGTCGAGTGTTAAGTTGCTGTCAAACAGACGACGACTTTATCTTTGATAATAAAAGTGGTTTAATGTTATTTTCTTGTTATTATTCAACTATTCTTACGATTATCATAAAAAAGGACTTTAAAAACTTCAGTTTCTCTTTTCATCGAAACATTTTAGTCGCTATGGAGAACACTTTTTATCGCTGGATATTAAGGACAATCACTAATTCATTAGTTAGATCTTTAAGGACTATATGAGAAGCAATGCAGAGACAGACAGACAGACAGATAGACAAACAGAATGTATAATAGATTTTCAATGAAACTCTTTCTAGCATTAGAGCATCTTTTGAAAAAAAAAGTTTTTGTCTTTGCACTCAAGGATTCGCTCAACAAAATAGTCAAAACAGCACTTAATTGTGAAAGTAATGCACAACACAAACAACTCAAGCATTAACTTCAATAACATCTCTACTTATTTTGCATTACTTTTAAGTCATTTAAATATCAATTGAATATTATTTAAGGTTGACTTAGAGTTGAAAAAAAATCAATTTATTCAATGCATTCTTTATTGACTTAATTTCTAATAGTTATAAATACTTGTAATAATATTAAATTTAATTAACAGACAAATATATAATTTCAAATAATAGTAAGGAATTAATTCCAACCCTTTTTTAAACCTATTTTATAGTGCATTCAATAATAGAAACAATAATTATGCGCAAAAATTGTAAAAACATTTTTTCGCTCAATCATTATGTCATTTGATTATATCAATAGTTTTTAATGGTTTGTAAAAAACGTTAAATTGCTTTCAATTGACTGTAAATTAAATAAGAAAATAGGCTCTAATTAAGAGACATTTTCACAATTTTATAATTAATTTAATTGATTTTTAATTGAGAAAAATTATAATAAATTTGTACCACAAGAATGAGATTAAATGATATGAAAAAAAAACTGTAACTAAAACTCAATTGAAATTGAAGTGAAGCCAAAACCGCATTTCTCTAACAATTAGTTACAAACACTTTCATTATTTTAGACTCAATACAATATCTTTTAAATTACTATTAATTTAGATTTAAATATTTTTTATTTCAAATAATAATTGTAATAATTCTTACCTTTTTTTGAATTAATTGTAAAAACTATTATTTGAAAATTATCTCAAAAATAGTTTCCAAAATATGATAATTAATAAAACTAAAAACTGTTTAAATTGAGTAAAGAATATGTGGTCACAAACTCTCATTCAGGGCGCGGTTGACGAATATCTCAAGATTTGATACTCAACTGCGATAATGGCCGGCATTGGGAGGGGTTTAGACCTTCATCCATTAATTACGTTAAGATAACTTCCAGTTTTTGTGACTCCAACCCATTGAGTTGCAAAAACTATGCGTAAAGTTATGTTTTTTGCCTGTTGACGACCGGCCCCTACGGCATGACGTAATTAGTGTATTATGTGTTACTATATAGCAATGCTGTCTTTCACACACTATTGACTCTTTAACTAAAGGCCACGCCTTATACACGTCATTAACCAATAGTGAGACATTTGGCGCTAATATTAATAATAAGAGCGAAACTGATTTCGAGATAGGATTGAAGTCCTATTCGAGCGCCAATTCAGACATTAAACCATTTGATAAAAACTCAACAATAAGTGGTTGAACTCTTCTTTTTAAATAGTTTTACATTTAATTTATTGTTTAATTAAGTGTTAATCACATTTTGCTATCGATTAATAAAATATAAAGAATTGAAATCTCATTAATATTAATAATAAGTCTTATTATTGATATCAATATAACTAAAAACTCAAATATTGATTGTTTTGATTGTATTTCAAAATCAATAATAAGATAATGAGTGCATTGAATGTCGATTTATTGACTCGAAGAAGAAAATTCGATAAGGATTGGGCCGAACTGTGCGGTAGTGACGAAGACGAAGACAAACAGTGGTCTATAATGTTGGATAAAATGAGCACTTCTTTGTCTTGTAATGAAAACGAAGACAACCATCAAATCGATGATCAAAATGAGGACAAAATGGAAACAAGCGATCGATTTGAGGATCATTTGGAAAAGGATTGCGTCGATGAAAATGTAAAAGAGAATGATTCGGGTCTTGGAGTGAGCGAAATATCGAGCGATGACTTCAATCATATCATTGCTATCAGTTCGACGCCTAAGTCTTCGACAAAGAAAAGCGTAAGCGTTGAACAACTCTTCCAATTCATGAATAGTTCGCCTAAAAAACAACGCGAAGAGACGAATGACGACAACTTATTTCGCACTCCAAAGACAAGTCGCGTTCGGCGAAGCATTTTTGGACAATCGAATACTCACAACAAAAGACTTCCGCCGCGAAAATGTTCTCAAAGCAGACACAATGACAGTTCCGTTGAATACGAGACGGATATGTCTGTTATAAGGCGTCGACAAAAACAAATAGATTACGGAAAGAATACAATCGGTTATCAAAAGTATATAGAATTGACGCCAAAAAATAAACGAAAACGTGAAGACCCGACCACTCCTGAAAAGTTCATTAAATACAGCAGACGTTCGTGGGATCAACAAATCAAAATGTGGCGCAAACGTCTTCATGAGTTCGATCCCCCAGAAGTCAGGGCTCAAAACTTGGACATCGATTGCTCTGACTTTTTGTCGGACACTTCATTCTCGTCGATGTAGAGTTTGAGATAATTATAGAAATGATCATTTATTTTATTATTATTATTATTATTTTCATTAAGGCTATCATCACTTTGATATTCATTACATTTAATGTCATTTTATTTTAATCGAATACAATTTTATTATGTTTTTTAAGTGATATATTTGACAATTACTTTTTCAAAACTATTTGCTTTTATTATTTAAATATTTTAAGCGACAATTTTATTGTCATTAATAAAAGAAATCATTTTTTGTGTTTATTTAAACTCAAATGTGAATTAATTAATTGATTAATTAAAAAAGGATTGAATAAATGGATAACTAAAACAAGAACTGATTGAAAAAAAGTATTTTTTTCTCAACTCATTCATTATTTACTGCATTGAGAAAAGTATTTTTTCAACTCATTAATTACAGCATTGAAAAAAGTATTTTCTCAACTCATTAATTAGGATTATATTAAACACAAATTGATTGCACCTTAAGATTATAGGAAGAGCTCTCAACATAATCAACAGGTAATGAGACGCGAATTGAATGCATCTTTGGTTAGGGAAGAGCTTCAATGATAATAAGCAATGATTGGATGCAACAAATTATTTGAACCGGTGTTACACAAAACGATCAGACAATAACTCAGTATTGCTGTTATAAACATAACACAGTTTTACACATTTTAGAGTTAAATGAAAAGTAAAAATAATTGTAATAATAATAATAATAATAATCAATAATAATAATAATCAATAATAGTAATAATTAATAATAATGATCAATAATATTCGATAATAAGTTAGGAATTCAATTATCAATATTATTGAATGATTCTAATTTTTGATGACATGATTGAGAGAGTTATAAACTTTATCAACGTTGTCAACTTTTTTAACTTTTTTAATTTGAATTTCTATTTTGCAAAACTAGTTTTGCATCAAATCGAAGTTATATCATATCATTTGATCCAATAATTTAACTCAAAATAAACTATTTGATTGTCATAAGCTATTAAGCAATTCATTTTATTGACAATTGAAGATATGATATCTTCGGTATAGAGGATATCTTTCTTTTCAAAAGCATAAGAATTAATAATCTTGTCTCTAAATTAGAGAGTATTGCATAACTCAATGAATGCAGCCATAAAATGACTTAAAATCTGCAAAATCTAATGCATTATGTGATACAACGCCCTGCTATAGTACGCCCGAAAATAAAGTTATAAAGCTTTCAAAATCTTGTCATCAAAAAGTAAATCACCAAAAAATAACTAAATAATCGTTAGACCCAAGTCACAGATCCATAGATTGATAGTCGAAAGTTTTTACGGCTAAAAAGGAATCTAAGGTTGTATTCTATTGTGTTGGGAATTTATTTCTCAACAATAGATACTTCTCTTAATCCCATTAATGCTCAGATATGGAAAGACCACTCATTCAAATATAGATAAAATTAATAAATAAATATAACAATAATAGAGAAAAATTGAATTTGAGAACAAAAAATTTGATGAAATCTCAAATTAGTTAAAATTGATAAATATAAAGAAAAAGTGAATTAAAAGTTAATAAGGATTTGTGGTATTATTAGGGGTTTGAATGAAAAACAAAAGCAAAGTTAAATCAGACAAATATTAAATGTATATTTCTATTATAAAACTTATGCTATAATAAAACTTTATTTACACAATATTTGTGTGATTTAAGGATGCTTTCGATGATTATAAAAACCATTAGAATGTAAAAAAGGTCTCAATTCTCACTGGTATAGACTCTATGGAATATGAAACTTGAGGTCCACTGGTTATTACAATACTTGTTGCTTTTCAAAATACAATTAACGTTCACTTGAACCGCAGCAAAATATCAATACAATTATTGTACATTAAAAATAAGTTTAGTTTTTTATGAGCATATTTATGATTATGAATTACCATAACTTGCATTATTATTAATGGCATTAATGGCACTCTAATCTGATTCGTGACCATTCAGTGCTGAATCGCCTCTACATATCGGACATGTGCGGTTTGTCTAAGAAGAAGAACAAAGAAAATAATTAAACAATTAAATAACTAAATAATTATTATAGTTATAATGTATCGATTGAAGCAAACCTTAAGCCATTTGTCGACACATCTCGCGTGAAATTCATGAGCACATGGAAGTACGCGTAAATTTTGTTTGGCTTCAAAATCACACATACAAACAACACAAGTTGTTTGATCTGATTCGTGAGCATTTTCTGGTTTGTATCGATATGAAGGAAGCTGTTCTATATCAGAACGCGCTAATCCTCTTGGCTTCGCTTCTCCTAACCTTTCAGCTAAACTAAGAAGCGCCTCATAATTCTCAGCTTCTGGTGATTCGGGATTGGAGACAAAATCTGCGACTCCAAAAGAGGCCGCCTGTAAGTTATGGTGCTGTGGGTTTGAGAACATTGCAGCCAATACGTGAAACATTGTTGGAAAACTTTGATTAGAGACTGGAGGCGAAGCTGTCGGTGGGACTTGCAGAGTGGTTTGATATGGAGGCGGTGCTGGCGCTTGAGGTGCACCGTATGATGAATGAGACCGTTGTGAGCGACGAGTGTTCGCGCGTCTTGAGATAAGGCGCGGACTCATGCATAGGTAGTCGTTGAATTGGCTGTTTTCCATGTGCATAAAGTTTGCAACACTTGGAATGGATATATGATGTAATGGCGATGTCGGTTGAATGAATGTCGAACTGTGCGATCCAGACGACAAGTGGTGGTGCGGATGATGTGAGTGATGGTTGTGGTATTGCTGCGAAGCAGCCGCTGCTAAGGTCGCCAAATTGAGAGGTAGGTTCTGATGATTAGCGTGACTATAGACACGAACACGATTCGAATCGAAATCATGTAAAAGTGTCGGTTCATTGAGTTGGGCTCCAGAGGCTGTTCGACGATACGAATTGGCCAAACCTATAGGAAGATTTTGTAGAGGTTGTTGTTGTGCTATATTGTACTGTCGAGGGTTTGCTGTTCCGCCGAACAGGGAGGCAAACGCTTGACCATTGCCTGAAGGAGACACCTATGAATGAAAAGAAATAATTTATGAGTCTATTCGTGATATGAACAAAATTAACTACAGAAACATCGAAATTGAATGGCAATACCTGAGGTGATGCGATACGAATCTGATGAAAACAACACATACAAACAGATTGTGAGGCAATATTTGGAGGTGTATTTATATGCGGTCGATATGAATGAGATCCAGAATGAGAATCAACTGAATTCGAATGACTCGCATTCAACAATTGTGAATAAACTGCATTTGATATATTGGTATTCGATGCCTGAGACGGTTGCGGACTCGAATGATGATGAATACGATGGCCATTGAAAGAATCTGAGCCATCGAAAAGAAAAGTTGGCGGTATTGGTGCCGATCCGAGAAGACTCGAAAAGTTACCAATATTTGACTGACAAGTGCTTTGATTTTGTAGGTTTTGAAGATTTTGTATAAGAGGCGGAGAATTGCGCGCATATAGACAGCAACGTCTTGCAGATGGACTTCTGCGAAATCGGGGCATATTATAGCGTTCGGAATTAATTGATGAGTTGTTGGCATTGCCCGCAATCATATTCGCGTTTCTTCTGTTAGTAGGTGTGTTAGAATTACGACTTCTACTTCTTAGGTTTCGGTCAGAGCTGTGATCAATAATATGGCCATTGAATCCCCAATTAGGAGACGGAGGGTTTGAAACGCTACGAATGTCTGACTGGCTGTTCATTGATGTACGCCTTCTTTTCCTGCTCGGGCTCTCACTCTGACAAACAATTTTTTACATTAATTTTATACTATTTTACTATTCATTACATATCATTTCAATCTATTTTTTAACTTATTTTTAATGATTAACACATTCAAAAATTTGATAAATAAAAATATAGTATAAATAATAAAATATTTGAATACAAACCTTTCTTCCAATGTTATCATTGGTGTGTTGGAAATGATTAGGAGAGTGTTGTGAGTGCTGTAAAACCATAGTTTGTTCTAAACATTCAATTAATATTATTTTAATATTTCATAGCAAAGTCGACACAACATTTCATATCTTTTTGAAAAAATACTTTCTCAAGTATTTATATTTCGATTTATTTTCTATCAATTAGTTTCTATTTAATGTTAGCATTATTTGAAAGTCCTATCGATCGACAAAAAAAAAAAAATTAAAAGGATTAAAAGACGCCTTTCAGTCCATAACTACGTAGTGACTTATGTTTGAACATAAGTTAAAAATAATATTTATAACAATAAAATTAAAGATAATCTGGAAAACTATACGATTGTTAAAAATATGAGTACAATATTGAGAAATGTTTAGTTATATAAGTAGTTAACTATCAGTTTGTGTTTAATCGGAAACGCGTAACATATCTCTTATTAACTAAACTATCATTTATTACAATTAATAAATCAATCAATTAATTCATTTTGGTTTCTTTCAAATTTTATGTCTTATAAACGTAACAACTGTTATAATAATAATAATAAATAAAACTAAAACTATTAAATAATATTTAAATTATAAAAGAAATGAAAGTTAAAAAAAACTAATCAAATCCTTAATTAGTTATTAACCCTTTTCTAGAGTTAAAACAAAAAAAATTTATAATAAAACGATAAAAAATGTATAAATGAATAAATGAATGATCGAAGAAATGAATAATTGGATAATAAATAATTAAAAAAATTGATTAAAAAATGATTCAAAGAATGCGCTAATAAAAGAAGTGATAGTAATTTTTTTAAAACTAAGCGCTAAAACATGTATTTATTAACAT
>JAQIWZ010001688.1:0-11044 GCA_034697245.1 Malaconothrus monodactylus
TTATTAATATATGAATAGAATATAAATTTAATACACAAAATTAATACGTGTAGTGAGGAGTCTAAGCTCTTACTCTCACTTTTTTGATATTGCCTTCTCTTTATATTTGTTAAAATACTTTTGAGACTACTTAATAAAAGTATGGGCAAAATTTCGTATTAGGAGACAGTAAAATGTTATTCCTAAAGAAGGGTTGTTTAAACATTCCAGCATTAGATCATTAGTTTCTCAAAACAATTCGTTTCCTTTTATAATGAAAACAATTCACTTCCTTTTATAATGAAAACAAATTAAGAATACTTTTTAATATAACAATATTTTGGTCAAATATATTCAAATGCAAATAATTATGTCAAAAATTGTTTCAATTAATTTGAATAAAAATGACTTTAAAAGTTTAATCAAAGTTACTTTTAATTTGATTGTACATATTCTACTTTAGTGCTGTACTTTACAATATTTGTCTCAACGATTCTGCAAAAATAAATATCATATTCGTGTTCTCAACCCTAATATCTTTACTCGTAAGAAAAGATCAAAAATTATTAGAATCTTTAAAAATGAAATCAAACAATAAAAATTGTAATAAAAATTTGTCAATTAAGAAAATTTAATTTATCTATATCTATATCTAACTATTTTTATATTTATCATTTCGAGAGCAATAATTTAATTCCAAATACAGTAAATGAAATCATTGAATGACTGCTGAAAATAAAAATTGATATAAAGCATAATGATTTTGAGTTTAAAGTGAAGTACTTGAGCGCTTTTAATACTTTATTTGTTGAATGCATTGCCTCACTTTAATCTGACACCAAAAGCTGTCTCTACTGAGATGCGTAAATCGGAATAACCCACAGGCTATCACTTGTTCACTAACAGTGCAATCGCTATTCAATTAGAATGAAAACAACATTTTTCCAATAAGTCAATAATTGAACTTATTCTTTGAATTGAGACAAATTTGAAACATAATAAGAAATGGTGAAATATATTTTTTTTAAAAACTTGTTTATCGAGTAAATATTTGAGTAAATATTTGAGCAAATATTTTGCTTTCTCTAAATTGTAAAAGAGTTGATCAGGCATTTAAACATGAAATAAAATGATTAATTAATTAATTAAGCTTTTATTAGAAGAAATTCAATTATTTAAGTTTGTTTCTAGTTTGAGATATTTTTGACAAATATTTATTTTTCCTACAACTCGAACAGTAAATAAAATGAAGTTATAGTAAAAGAATAATAGGTATGCTAATGATGTTTAAAAGTTTTAGAGGTTGTTTAAATCTTAGGTAATTTAATAAATTGAAAGTTATAAAGTTTTTATAATGCTCAAAAGTGGCCTTCAATTCAATTGAAAAGGAGTTCCTAATGTAGCGAATAGTGGTTCAAATACAGAACGCTTCGGGCAATTATTTTCTTTCTCTTCATTTTAATCACGTTTTGTGACTAAAAAATTGGTACTCTAGTGCTGAGGGAAAGCATTTGAAACTTATATATTTTGCTCATAACTATGACGACTGTGTCCGATATTTGGTCTGAAAATTAAGGAAAAATAATTTAATAAAATATTTAAAGCAATAGATGTGATGTGAAAAAGTGAACAATAGCTCATTATCAACAATGACGACTTTTAACACCAAAAATCAAGCGAGGCGTAAATATTTTTATACGGCAGGTATTTTAGTTATTTTTCTGGTTGTCGTGAGTCTCACTTTCAATAGTTTTCGAAATTCAAATAAATGTGACCCAAATAATGAAATTAAAAACTTATCCTTAAGTGAAAGTGTGAGTGAAACTAAGGAAGAAATCAAACAATTTGTGACTATTTCAACAAATTTTGGTCAAATAAAAGGTGTTAAAAATAAGTTCAATAATATAACAATCAACACATTCCTCGGCGTCCCTTACGCTTCAGCACCTATCGGTTCTCTGAGATTCGAAAAAACTTCACCAATTCAAAAATGGGAAGGAATTCGTGATGCTTTACAACAGCCGGCCTCTTGTCTTCAAGTATCTATTCATTTATTTATTTTATTTTTTGTAATCATAACTCTTTTAATTCAATAGAAAAATGTGTATAAAATGGAATTTATGTTAAATAAGTAGAGGTATAGTAACCGTACATTCTAAATAAATGAGGTTCGAGGCTTTCTTTCAAAATAATTTCTCAGATTTAGTGGTTGTAATCATGAAAAAAAATAATGCAAACCATTGACGTTTATATTTCCTTTAAAAAAGTTCGAACCTTCAAAATTATCGATGAATTTTTTGATTTGTTTAAATTATTATTCATAAGCACTTGTCGGAAATCAAATTAATTATTTTGAACTCGTATTTTGGAACAAAATGAAGTGAATAGTCTAATAAGTTTATTATTCTAACTTAGTTTCAATCTTTTGAGATATTTCATTTTAAAAAAACATTTATTTAGAAAATTTGGTTTTTCAAAATTTAAATTCAGTTCAATAATGCGTAATTCATAAAAAGTTTCAAGTTATTCACAATGAAAGTAAAATAAATTGAACTTTCCACAATTTTCTGAATACCTGTGCTTTTGAATGTCAAAACTTGATTTTTGTTGCAAAAATAATTTTACATCTAATTTGGAAAATTCAAAATTTATTCAATAAGATTAATCAATAAATTAATGCCTATAAGTTTAACCTTCACTGCTTAGCGTTAATTTCCTTCTGATTCTCTGCTTTAGCTTTTTTAATTTCACTTTAATTTCTACTTTACTTAATCTTTTTTTTGTAAGAGATTTTCATTGAATTTTGAAATTTATTTAAATGTGGATGTTTTAAATAAAAGAATATAAGTTTGAAACTAAATAAATGCTCAAAATTTAGTTGAAATTTATTCAACTTATCTTAAATATATTCTATTTAATTCAGTGAATTGCGAAAATGTTTTTTCAATGAAGAGATTGTCAATTAAGATTTCGTCATACGAAGAGAAAGTTTTCATACGTTTGATTTCTTAATTGAGTAATAAGGAATCCAAAAAACTTATTTTTCAAAATTAAATATTTAGCCTTCATATAAAATTTTTTTAATCATTAATTAAGTGATAATATTAGGTCTATTCCTTAAACATATAAGCCATGACATGACATATATAAACTTTGTCATTCGAACTTTTTCATATCAATCATTTAAGATCGGATAGTGCTTATTGAAAATTAACAATTCAATTGAGTATTGATTTGATTTCAATAATTTTAATAGAATTCAAATTTTATAGATTTAATTATTTGAAGCATTTTAAACATTAAAAAGACCAATTCTTCTCCTGAACTGACCATAAATTGTAACAGTGAACTTATTCGAAGAATAATTGATTTAAACATTATAACAATCTATTGCATTTGAATCAGTATTTAAAAAAAGGAAAAATGCGTATTAAATAAATTGTTACGAGTGAAACAGAGGTTGAAGTTTAGTTTGGAAAAAATTATTTTTCATTTTCATTTTTGGAAGATAGTGACCCATCTCTTGGATTTCTGCCTTCAAGTTATTTGAAAATTTTTTGATAGATTTAAAAGTATTGGAGATCACCTTTTTTTAATAAATCATATTTTGTCTTTTCCTATTTTACTCAATTTTAAATCCGGGAAAATTGAAACTAAAAATTTAGAAATTTTGAACTAAAAATTTAGTGGAAACCTTTAAAGTAGTGGAGAAATAATTTAAGATAAGTATTATATCCAACTTTAGTATAGAAAGTATTGATTTTTTAGACGAGACGTTTATGTTGGCAATTGTATAAATCGCTTAAACGTTTCTCATTCGTTAATAAATATATTTTTTCTGTCAAATTATCGCCTAAATTAAGTCAATGGCTCAAAGGCTTAAACAAAGTCATATAATATTATTATAATTATAAAAAACTTTTGTTCCGATAGTTTATTTATTTTCGTTCAATGAATTTCTCTAAGTTTTTTTTAAATAACTTTTTGTGTTTTTTGGTTTGATTTGACTTAGTCTGTTATTCGCTAAACTGTAAAGTTTTTCTTATAAAAGATATCTATGGCAATGGTGGTGAAAGATTCAATTTTGAATTGAAAATTAATGCCGTCATTCATAACGTGAAAGTTAAAAAGGTTAAAATGAACTCAAGAGATTTGAATGTTACTCAATTCTCAATCAATGTTTGCAATGCTATTGAATGAAAAAACAAACCTTCAAATAATTCAATTTATGAGTTCATAAATTTTATGCGTTATTCAGATTTTTAAAGACAACTTAAGTAATACTTACTGCAACCATAAATATTAAATGAATAAACATATAATATATGAAAAGACCAATCATTCCATTTGATTTTTTCAAAATTTGAATTGAATGTAAATTCAAAACTTATTATTGATTGTTTATGTTGATTGATTATTGTTGATATGTTTTAATAAGAAATTATTAATCCTAAAGAAACGCATATCTTTGACTCTTGTTCTTCTTATCGAAAATTCACAATTTTTCAATTTATCAGACAATCGAAAAGTTGAATTTGATTTGAGAAAAGATAGCAAATAACTTAATAACTTATTTATGAATTATTGTTAAATTGCAGACCGATTCACCCCTAGTATTATCCGCGTTTCGTTTTCTCAATTCTTCTTCAAGCGAAGACTGCCTTTATTTGAATATATGGGCGCCTGAACAAGAAGACCAATTTTTGCCTGTTATTGTTTATATTCATGGCGGAGCATTCGCTTATGGAGGAGTTGCAACAGAAGAATTAGACGGTATTGTTTGGAATAATTGTTTTTAAACTTGTAATTTATATACTTTCACAATTATTGGAAACATTTGATGTGATGTACATTTGCATATTTGCACATTTGCACATTTGTACTAAATTGTAATTTTCTCTAAATTGCTGCAAACAAAAATCATGATTAAAAAAGGTGGTCTAATGAAATTTTAGTTCAATTGAAAATGGGTTGAACTCATTAATAAAAAGTCAATCGTTCAAATTTTTGTTAGAAACTCAGCATAAACTCTGAAACAAAAACACTTTAAAATATATTAAAAGAAATGATTGAAAACTTTGAAATTTCCTCAACCTTAGGGATTGTGTTGGCAGCTAAACAAAAAGTAGTTTTGGTTACCATACAATATCGTTTAGGAATTTTTGGCTTTATTAGCTTTCAAACACAAGAACCGTTTGGAAATATGGGACTCTATGACCAAAGAGAAGCTCTCAAATGGATTCATTCGAACATTAATAAATTTGGAGGAGATTACGATTCCATTACTGTTGTCGGTTAGTTAACAATAATAATTATTAGTCATATTATTTATTCGAATAAAAACAGAAAAAGAGAATACGAAAAGGTATTCGTAGAGTTGATCACAAATAAACTAAATAATTCGATATAGTCTTTAACAAATTATAATTGATATCCGCTATCAAATGTTGAAATTAGGACACGGAGCCGGAGCTGTTTCTGCAGGCATTCATATGATGACTCCTCAAAGCAAATCATATTTCCAGCGGTCAATACTTCAAGGTTTGAATTAATCGTTTGTATTTTTAAAATTTGGTCATTACATGTAATAATTGATTATAAATGAATTAATTGAAATGTTGTTAAAGGTGTGAGTTTGCTTTGGCCTGATCAATTGTATTCGCAAAGCATTAAATACTCCAAACAATTTGCTGAACAAATAAATTGTATGAAAGCACCAAAAATAAAGGAATGCTTAAAACTGGTGAATGTCGACAAACTATTAGAAGTAATCTACAAATGCAAATAAATTTATTATTATTTTCTCATTTTAATGAAAGATGGTTTGCAATTTATTTTAGACACAAACGGAAATATTAGAGGACAATCCTGTGGCTTTCGCACCAGTCATTTCTAGTGATTTTCTTAAAACATTTCCTTCAAAGTCGAAAGAATTATTTGATTTTCAAACTGATTTCATGCTTGGGATTAATTCAGAAGACGATACATTGTTTTTGACAACTCTAAGAAACTCTGAGGAAGAAAGAGGTGAAGAAAAAGAGAGTGAAGATAAAGAGAGTGAAGAAAAAGAGAGTGAAGAGAATGATTCGAAAAAAGATGACGATTCTAAGGAAGAATCGACAACAAGTACTACTCCTATAGATAGAATAACTTCAAAACCAATGCTAATTATTACGACTCTTCCCAACACAACATTTAAATCAAATGAAGATAAAAACGAAAGTACAAATAATTCAGAAACCATGAGTACGAATGAACCAAATGTTGATGAAAAAGATGATGAAAAAGATGATGAAGCTGAAGAAAATGTTACGCCTGCAACTGATGATTCAGACTCTGATTCAGAAGAAGAAAATGATGACGAAGAGGATGGAAGAAGAAGAAGAAGAAGACGCAAAAGATTAGCATCAGATGAGTATAGCTCCAAAATTGTTTGTCCACTTTTAGAATTCGCTGACGCCATCGTAGAAACAAATCGTTCGGTTTATATTTATCAGTTAAACGAGTTTTCCAGTTATCACGACGAGATTGTCTTCGCTTTTGGTTATCCACTTAAATACAAAAATCTTTATGATAGTGAAGAAATCAAATTCAGTAATTATGTGATGAATAACTGGGTCCAATTCGCAAAAACCGGGTATTTAATCACCTTATTATATTTTATTTTCAGTTTATAAGAATACTAGACAATCAAATATTATAAATTTATAATTGAAATAATTCACTTTCACTTAAACGTCAAATTTTTATTAATTTAAAAACAACTACATATTAATATTTTCTAATTGTATTTTTCATTTGCGTAGAGATCTTTCGGAAACAAACAAGCAATGGATGAGTTATAGCAAAGAAAAGCCATCATATTTAAAAATGTCGATTTCGAATACTATATTAGATAAGTTTGATTTACAAGAATGTCATCAAATGAATGCAGAGTGAAATTCAAACTCAAATAAAACGCCGATCTGTAAACTTACAAATTACACATAAACAAAATTACAGACTTGTTTTCAGTGCAATAACTAATTTATCACAATTTCAACAATAAAATCTGCGAAAGCAAAAAAATTGCGATGCCTTAAGCCATGCTTTAAATTTTGCGATCATATTTATCACGAAAACACTTATTGAGATGAGTTAAAAGAAAAGCATTTGTGGATCATTTCTTGATTAACGCCCTGACCATTCTTTGAGTTGGAACACTTCAATGATGACTTACGTAGATTTTATTGTTGACCAGTTTTAAATTCAGGTTATGCTCCAAAAATTTATAGATTGACTTTTATTCTGTGTCTTGTCAGTAAACTCGTAGCTCAAACATTTTTTTTAAGTTTGAATTTAATAAATTTATTTTTTTTAAAAATTAATATAAGACGATAACATATTTCAGTTAAAAATTTATCATTTTTGAAGTCTAAATGAAAGAATAAATTATCTTCTGAGGTTTTCTATTTTAGACTCATCAACAACTCATGTGGCAGTTTTACTCATGTTTGACATCAAACAAATAAACTTAGCACAAAATAAATTTTTATAATCAATTTTATATCAGTCCCATTGTTCTGAGAATAGAGGACCAAAAGAGTATATTAATTTTGTTTGCCTAAACTAACTATTATCTAACTATTCTTTAGAATAAACAAATTGAAAAAATTCACAATTCATATACTGTAGCAAAGATTCGTAGAAGTTTAGCAAAAATATTGTTTTTATCCTTCATCACAATCGAATATCTTGAAAAAAATGAAATTTAACAGAATTTTATTTCAAAGCCTTTACGGTTCTTGGATTCTAAGTTAGTTGTGGTAAAGTTGGTGTAAATTTCTGTTATTTCAATTCACATTATTTACCTGATATTCATGAATTCTTTAATAATATTCTCTATAAAACTTTGAAGATTTGAAAAATTATTCGATTTTTTAGAAAATAAATGGAATTAAATTTTATTAATTGTCTGGAATTTAATCAAATCGATAAATATATTGATTCAAATGAAGTGTAATTTGAGATGATATTCAAAATGAGCTATAATATAATATAATATATTAATAATATTCTACATTTAATGCTATAGTAAAACTTCTTGTTTAGAATGAGTTTTCTGAAGAATTTTTAATTTTGTTTTCCTCGACTTCTTTATCCTCATAATAAGGTGTTTGTGATGAACCAAAAAGTAATTTTATTTTCTATTTAATGTAGAATTTAAATAAAAATATTTATCAAGTATTATGTTTGAAACTCACATTTAACGAATAGGGAGTAAATAACCAAATGTATATACTATATATCGGAAGTATTATCATTGAAATGAGTGCTAAACTCCAACCAAATGCTAGAGCCCAAGTCGGATATTCATAGACACCATTATATCTAAATAGTTGAAAAACAAAATCATATTTTATTTTTATTAATGTACAAAAATATTTATAATTAGTTGATTGTAAATGTGAAATCTTTATTCTTTTGAGGAAAAAGAAATACTACATTAGTTCGAGTCTCAATGATAGACAAGTTTATAAAAAATTGAAGTATTGTCTTAGCTAAGAGTTACAAGAAGTCAATGAATTAAATTACCGGTATTATCGATTCGAAGGTTAAAAATTTGAGCACTATATCGACTAAAAACCTTATTTTACTTTTGCAAAATTAATCGTCAAATATTGATTTTGATGAAAAAAGGCAATAAACTTAATACTCACTTAATTGGTTTATATGTGTAGACATAAAATAAAAAAGTGCTGCCAGTCAAAAGTGGAGTAAAGTATTTCCAGCACAACTTAAACCAAATAAACATTCGAAATCCAATCATTTTCTCTATATTTTTATAAAGATGATCAGCATCTAAATAATCAAATGAATAAAAAAATTTGATCAACTAATGAATGAGAAAACGAATGGTACAGTACTTTTATAAACAATGATGATTGGGCACATTCTCTAGGCATTTACCGAGAATCAAGTCAGCAAAATTCATGAGTTCAAAGGCTTTTTTACATAAAAATTTGTTTATTTTATTCAAATAAGTAGCAATTCTATGTCTAAATTCTTTAAAACAGAATGAATCAAATTTTTATGCAAAAATTGGTATTGAGTAAAAATTAACTTTTTTTTACGTTGGAAAAAATTTTATACTACAATTTTGTACATATCTTATTTGAAACAATTTGTACTAAGACTTCGGCAAAATCAGAACGCTCGCGCTCGGCACCGAGCGCTAAACACTCGAGCGTCGATCATCACTGCTTAAAACTGTGTTTTTACAATTAATTAATAGTTAACAAATATATCGTATGTAATTAAGTTATCTTACTATAAATCCAACCAATAACTATAGCTTCAAAAAAGCAAAACCAAAGCAAACACATTCCTGAAGCTCCAAAAAAATCAAACAGTTGGAAGACATACATTCCTCCCTAAAATTGATTTAAAGACAACAATAAGTCAAACTATAAGTTTAGACACGAGTATATGACTTGGTTTCTACACTAACTCTTGTAACCATTGATAAGCCAATTAGAAAACAAACAAAACAAGTGCCAGCAATAAACCATTCTCTGCGTTTTCCATAACGAAGATATTGGGGAAACACATCAACTAATGCTGTAATGAATCCTAACAAGTTAATGGAAAAACATGTTTTTCAATTTTACTCATAATTATTTAATTTTCAATTACCTTCGACTCCGACAAATTGACTGCATTTTTTGTATGGGAATTGATTTAATAATAAAATAATAATAATCATAAAATATTAATCTAATGTTTTTCTAATTATAGTCATAATATTTATACCTTCCGAGACCAAGAAGTAAAATCATCACAAAGAAAAGTATAGCCCAGACCGGGGCTAAAGGCATTTGAGCCACTGCTCTCGGATATGCTATAAATGCTAATCCGGGACCACTTTCCGCTACTTGGCTAACACTTAATCCTTGTTCATGAGCCATGAATCCGAGAACAGAAAATATAGCAAACCCTGCATAAAACGATGTGCCGCTATTCATCGCAGTCAAAAAAAATAATTGACTGAAAAAAATATTAGAATATTATCTTAATTTGAATACAATCTTCAATCAAATTAAAGAATGTTAGTCGATATCACGAAAATTTATTAGCAGTGCTATATTCAAAGGTCAACAAATTTTTTAAAAAGACGTTTTGCATAAGATATAGTCTATAAATAGTAAATGGCTTTTGGGCCATACGCCCAATAAATCGAATAATAGCAAAAAAATCTAAGAATAATTGAGTTTTTTTACTTTTCTTTTAAGAAATGAAAGTTTTGACAAAAAAAATGAATTGTGAAATGATAAAATTGTATTGACTTAACTGAAAATGAATAAAGTAATAACAATTAGAACTCACTGATAGAAATTGTTATTAAATCGATTATAGCTTCCGAGTGCAGTCATACAGCCCAAGGCTATTGCGTAAGAAAAGAATATCTGCGTCCCGGCATCGATCCAAACCTGACCGTCGGTCCAAATTTTTTGAAAATCAGGCAACAAATAAAATTTGATTCCTTCGGCAGCGCCGGGAAGTGTTATACCGCGTATAAACAAAGCTGTCATCACAAAATAGGGGAAAATTGCGGTTACGTAAACAGCCTTTCCGGTGGATTTGATGCCTCTCCAGATGCCTAAAGAGTAGTGAAGATATTATCTGTTTTAATGACACTCACGATAGAGCGCATGATTCAGAATACGTACAGAAAAAACATATGACCCATGCTATGAATAGAGTGAATACCAATTCTATCTGAAGACCATTCGGCTTATCAATGCCTTCGCTTATCTAATATTCAATTGAATGACTTGAGATGAATAAAGAAAAACTATTGATCTATAAATATGAATAGGAATCTCATTCAAAATTCGCAGTTACGGTCTGACCCAGTTGATAGCAACTGGCCGGTGCAGACGAAATGGGTTGCTATCATAAGGGTTTGCTATCATCCGAACGAATAAATTAACAATTTGTGGATAACGAACCGAACTGTATAATCATTCATTCACTTTATATTCAATTTCTTTAGTAATTGTATCAGTTTTTTGTCTCTATTTCA
>JAQIWZ010001689.1:0-11043 GCA_034697245.1 Malaconothrus monodactylus
CAATCTATTCTCTATTTTTTAGGGGAAATTGAATGTCAAGTCGGTAAGCAATAAAAGCTTTTTCATTATAAGTTTTAAACAAACGTTTTAAAGTATTAAAAACTTAAGTATTAAAATATAAATTGCATTAAATTATGTGTAACTTAAATATTGCAGTGCTTATCAATGATTTATGCTTTTAATATTCTTGAAGTTTCCTCTTTTTATTTTAATTTGTGAGATGTTAAAATATATAAAGCGATAAGTTTTGAATAAATTCGAAACATTTTCATACATTTTTCAATGAGCATATGGAAAGGAGTCTAATAATTAACTTGTTTGACAATCGATTAAAATCATTGTGCAATTTTTATAGTTTCAGAAATAAATCATTTTTATAAATGTTTCAATTAGATAGAAACTAAAGTTTTCCACTTCTGAAAAATTCATTTCTTATATCTGTATTTCGGTTCATATTTACAATTTCTTAACATTTCATGGCATCAAATTCTTAATTTTCAACAAAATTAAGCCCAAAGATTAGTTATAAATATGATTGATTTCTAAATAAGTAATAAAATTTAGATCAATAGCAATAAATAGAATAACGTTTTTGCTATTATTATCAAATTATTAATGAAATTCTTTTATGTACTGCAACAGTATCTCAAATATTGCTGTTGTTCGATAAAAATAATTTTCTACCACAAACTTCAATTGTTTACTTTATTTCCACTCGAATGAAACTTGCAGTACAGTCACTCAAAAAAACAATTATGCATTTCACCCGAAAGTCCAGTGATGAGCAGAGATAAAAGTTGAGGCAAAGCATAAAAGTTGAAGTTTATTCATCATATTTCAAATATAAGATATTGATCCCACATTCAATTAATTGGCAAACCCCAAAAATATGCTCTTTACGCATCTTTCTGGGATTACTCATAAACATATTATTTCTTGAGTGACTGTACATCCATTCAATTTCATCCAATCTCTATTTCAGAATCAATCTCTTATCCAAATGAAAAATATCTTATTTTCCAAAATAGTCCTTAAATGTCGTATACTTTTCATTTGATATTATATTCAGCTCTATAAATAGTAAACTTACGTCTAGTTTTGTTTCATAGGTCCAGCAAAGGATAACAAACCAATCCGTGCAAATGCACGCATCACTGTATTAGGTAAGAAATGTCTGACAGTATTAACGCGTTGGGAATTAATGTTAGACTTTTTCTCATTTTTTCGCTTTCTCTTATGGTTTACTGCTTTTTTCAACTTCTAATACTTTGATTCACCACAATGCTAGTACCGCCTCATGAGATTCTACTGCTACCAACAAATCGAGCTCTTCTTTTTAATACAACTAAACAAAAGCAGAGTCACACTAATAGCAGATTAGAAGTTCGAGAAGCAGAAAGGATCACATTGGCGTGTAATACAAGCACATTGTCAAAGCCACCGACTCTTCTCAAATGGTTTAGGAATGGTATTCAAATTAATAAAGGTATTCAATTTTGCAATTTTTAATTCATCTTTTCGAGTTTTTCCTGTTTTTCATCGATTCAATGCATATTTTTAATTAAAGCACACGCTTTTAGTCTTATATCCAACTTTTGAATTGAAAAATCCGTTAATTAATTACTTCGATTGAAAAAAATTGTCTTTCTATGTGTGCAGGAAAGCGTTGTTTGGATTAGCAAATCATTAGAGTTCAAAAGAGTTAATTAGAATGATATTCCATACGATAAACTGACTTATGAAAAAAGGACTCATTACTTATCAAAAACATGAGTCTATTTTTATAAAATCATTTCGTTGTAAAATTATTTTTTCATTTTTAATGAGTACTTTTTGCTACATCAAAATAATAGTTGAAATAATAATTGAAATAAAGTTGCAATAAATGCTTATTTATGCAAAATTTATCTAATATTTTAACAAATAGTTAACTTAGATTTTAAAGCGTCAGTAAATTTAAGTCCATTTCATTAATGTTCGTAATAATAATTTTATTTAAGACAAGACTAAACCATAATTTAAAAAGCTATTAGTTTGGGATAACCCAACTTTATGGATAGCTTTGCAAACATTAGCTTCACTTACGAGTTAGTGTTTGCCGATTTTTGATGACATGATTTGATTTTTTATATTCTTAATATTATACAATATTATATCTGATACTTATATAGTTCTCTAAAGCGTACTGTACTGTACAGAAAGCATAAGTCTTACTAACTATACTTCACAGTATTGTTTGCTTATCAGAAATGTAAACAGAGCATGAGGTAAAAGAAAAGCCTGATCTTACGGAAAAGCGATATTTACTAAAAACTTGTGTTCATTTTTCAAAAAAAAAAAATATCTCAAGATTTATGATTCCACTTGAGATTTTATTTATGTTTGAGTTGAGCCTACTATAAAAGAATATATTTGAATTTGAATTTATTGGTTTAATCTTATTTTGGACTCATTTTTTATTTCAAACTTTTCATTTAAATTCCTAACAATAAATAACTAATGATACTTATAAATTAATGTCATTTAAATATTTAAAATTATCAGAGCGTATAAGCAATAATGCAAATCGATTTGAGAATTAGACAAATAATAAATTTTCTGAATGTTAAGTATCTTTACAGAGAAAATACTTTTATATAAAACATTAAATTTCATAGAAACTAAGTTTGTATAAACAAAGTTAGCTTAAAAAGAAGTTCACTCATGATCTTATTTATTATTCTGATTTAAATCGTCTATAGATAGTTATTCCGTGGCATTAAAACAAGGTTTAGGAGCATCTGGAAAATTGTCTTCAACATCGAGTACATTATATATTTACACGAGACTTGATGATAATGGTATGCAATAAATAGTTAAACTTAGTTAGATTTCATTTAAAGAAACAATAACAATGTTTTTAAAGGAGTTCAATATACATGTCAAGGCGAACACCCAGCGCTTGCAAAGCCAATCAAATCAACCATTACTTTAAGCGTCCTCTGTATGTAGAATATATTGTACATTAATTGATCAATAAGTTACACTTTTATAGACATAAATTAGGCGTATATAATGTAATATATAATGTAATATATAATGTTATTTTATTTTATTCGAGATCCGCCCGGATCCCCATCAATAGAGGGTTACACTGAGGGAGATGTGATTAGTGTTAGCGATACACTGACACTGGCGTGCATTAGTCGCGGAGGGAATCCACTCGCCAAATTGTAAACTTTACTTATATTTAAATACTAGTTTTCAATTAACTCAACCTTTTATATTCTTCACAGAATTTGGTATAAAGACACGCAAGAAGTCGATAATACATATTCTAGTAGTGGAGGGCGAGAATCAACAAATATTTATTCATTTACTGTTACGCCGAGTGACAACAACGCACATTACAAGTGTGAAGCGACAAATGAAGTGACAACTCAACCATTAATTGCATTCATACGTCTGAATGTTTTGTGTAAGAATTATTTTTCTTTCCTGTCTCTTAACCCTAACTTATTTAGTCTTATTTAGTCTTATTCACCATTTTCTCTTGGGCTCAGGCATTATGTTTTATATATAAGATATACACTTTTGTTTTCACTCGGGAATAATTTCTTCACCAGAAAAAAAAAATCTTTTTTTCTGTTTCACTGATTCGCATTGCGAATAAACTTCAAACCTTCAGATTTATATATCCTATTAAGAGCTGAGATTGAATCTGTTTGGAATCTAAATTATAACATAAAATGGAATTCAGTTTATTCTGTACTCAAATTAGAAAATTGTTTATACGTTATATCGATTAGAAAATGAATAAAAAGATTTGTTTTTTATTCATTCGCGATACAATTTAAGGCCCTAAAAGTTATTCATTTCCGAGTTTTAAAGGTATTTTAAAAGCTAATTCATGTCACTAACAAAAACTTTTACTATCAAAAAAACTTATTCAACTCAATAATTTCTTGTGTTACGAGAACTTAATATTAAAATTTCAACTAAAGCTAACTTTTTTAAAGATTTTTTTGAATTATTCAATTGAGACAAAGTATTTTAATTTGAATGTTACTCAGATCTAAATCGAATTTTCTAACTTTATTCCAGTCCCCGCTGTGAAGGTTGAAGTGATAGGACCAAAACAAGGTAGAGTTGGCGATATAATTACACTGACGTGTGTATCTGGACCAGCAAATCCTAGTGCAGAAGTTTCATGGATGATAGATGGTATGCGAAATCAGTTTTGATTTAGTTCTATTAAGTAACCAATTAATTTAATTTTCAAATATCTCCCTGTTATCTATTGAAAATAATCAAATGAACATTTCATCGAATAATTAACGATCAAATTATTTTAGTTTCTAATAACTTTGAAATATATCTGTCGTACACTCTGTAAATGCTGATACAGATTGCATATAAGATTAGAGTATAATTTTCATTTGTAAAAAAATGATTCTCATATAGGATAATAAATATAAACTTATCTGGAAAAAACTATTTGTTTTAATTTTAAAATAGATATTTTTGTTTCGTTATTCCGCTGAAATTTTATTGGTGTGCATGAGATATTTCATAAGGAAATTTAAATTCAAGCAATTTTTGATAAATAATTTGGCAGCAAAATCATAAAATATGATGACTTTTATTTTTGACATCTCGTTGGCTATTATGACTAAAATAGATTGTTGTTTAAATTTGCATATAGTTAAAGAAAAGTATATATCTATTGCATTGTTAAAAGTGATAAAAATCCAGTTTTAAATTAAAATATTCTTAATCATTACAGAATACTCAATGTTTTAACTACTCTTAATTTAATTATATTCAAAAAGGTCGTACGGTATTACCATTAAATGTATGGACAGTTGAGATGAAAGAAGGTTGGATCACAACCAGTAATATAACATTTACATTGACGAGTCAAGATCCTGATACCAAAACTGTGGCGTGCTATGCATTTTCTGAGAGACTCGGAGAAACTATTGTTCAAACTGTTAATATCGATATACTTTGTATGTATAAAGATATGATTTGACTTAAATGACTTACAGCTCGGCATTAATATAACTTTATATCTAAAGACCCACCGGGAGCGCCAACTATTATCGGATACAAAGAAGGGACCAATTTAGGAGCTGGAGAGTTATATAGATTTCAATGTGAGTTCTGTTACTAAATATTGAATATAACGAGGAATACGAGGAATACTTTACAAAATCAATATTTTCTCTTCTTTATGTATATTTGTTGTGTATTATATGTTATGCTTTTATAAAAGTTGCCTTAAAAGTCATACTTTAATTTTTATCTGGAAAGTGGTTCGGAAACAATTTTCCTCAAACTTAAAGAAAAAGAAAATGGTTTTTGAATTTCTTTTTTTTCATTTAAACTTATTTTTTAGTATACATTAGGGATAATATGCCAGTTTATCAATGAAATATAAATAGCAAAATAGATGGTATATGTTTTTATGATGGCATTTATTGATAGCTTTGGTTTATTGCTTTCTTATACTTAGTCTTTGAAGTTTTCGGTTTCATACCCAAAAAATTGGTTGTTCTCACAAATTAACTTAAATTCACTATTAATGCTCAAATAAGTTTTTCAGCTCGAGTTCATGAAAGCAATCGTATCTCTTTCTTAAAGTTTGTTTCGGTGTGCATACAATATAAATAATTTGTTTTAAATCAGTATTTTGACTATGCTTTTCAAGTGTCAAATTATACAAATAATTCGATTTAGTATGAATTCTGTTATGTAAAAAAAAATTTCTAAACCGAATTTTACCGAATTTAACCGACGATTTTCCAATTTTCAAAATACCGAAAACTTCAAAGACTACTTATACTAAGGTTATCACTTCTTCGCTAGCGATAGAAAATTTTAGAATAGAAAGGCATTTATGTCTAGATTTAAAGTGTTGCTTTGCTGTTCGCTTTGATCGCTAAAGAAAAGCACTTTCTATTCAACAATAAATGCTATTGTTTCCTTTTTTTATAAAAGTTTTCATTTTGTTGGATAATAAACTATCACATTGAATAGCAATCGAGATGAGTCTTAGAGCGAAAACGATAGTTTTGACTTATATTTATGTTTTATCAACTCTTGTGAGACTATAAAAAAAATCAATTATTCAATCGACAGGTGTTTCAATGGGAGGTAATCCATTACCAACCCTTCGTTGGCAAGTAGTCGGTGTTGCGGGTGATACAGGGTTTGAAAGAGAGATAAGTGCATTAACTTCAATCAGTGGTAGTGGAGTTTCAAGTGAATTAGTGATACGTGCTGAGGCGGCAGATAATGGCGCCACTTATAAATGCGAGGCTTCAAATGCTGCCACTTTAAAGCCATTGAGCGATTCGATCACATTGTCTGTATTTTATATATCAGAAACAGTTACAATTAAATTAAAACCTAAATATCCTAAAAATGGTGATTTTATGACTCTTTACTGCGAATCTGGTCCGTGTAATCCAATATGTGACGTCTTCTGGTATAAAAATGGTATCAAAATTATAGGACAACACGAGGGGGTCATTGAAACGAATACCCCATTTGGAGGGAAGAACACTAAAAGTAAACTCAAGCTTAACGTGACTTCAAAAGACGATGAAAGTGATATTGTGTGCGAAGCTGTAAACCAAGTGCTTAGCAAAACAACTCGTGGAAACCTTACTCTACGTGTGTTATGTAAGTCATTAATATTAATATTGATAATAATGAATGGATTCAAACTTGTTATAAAAATATTACTCCAAACAAATATAGTTAAGCCAGAATTTTTGGTACCGCCTTTACAAAAATATGATGTAATAGAAAGCGCTGATGTTTCAGTTAATTTAAGTGCGCGAGGCAATCCATCACTAATATCTTATACGTGGTGGAAAGACAGCCTTCCACTATTAGATACATCAGATATGACCACAACAATAATGCCTAATGCAATAATACCTCATCGTCAGCAGCATCGCAGACAACATCAATTATTATCTCGCGGTCCTATATTGAAAATCAAAAATGTGTTCAGAGAAGACGCCGGAGAATATGATTGTGAAGCCACTAATAGTGAAGGATCAACAAAAACAACTATTTTAATAAATGTTTTGTGTAAGTTCTGCTCATTAAGATTGCATTAAGTGAGACTTACAAAACTTATTATCTTGTTTAAAGTCGGCCCAATTATTGTCGACATTTCGAAGTTGGTATTAGTGAACTCAGGAGAATCTGCTTCACTTTTCTGTCTTGCTGTCGGAAATCCAATGACTGATGATCTGATTCAATGGAGAAAAGAAGGAAACACTAATTTTATAAAGGATAGCAGAATTAATACTGAAATTGAAAAGGGAAGATCAACCTTATGGATCACTAATGTCAGTGCTGACAAAGATAGCGGCGAATATCAGTGTCTCGGTATATGCATTTACTTACTCTCTCTGATTCTTCAACTTTATACACACTTTGAATAATTTATATTTTAATGGACTAAAGCATCTTCTATTTTATCAAATTTAAGGAGAAGTTTCTTTTTCAAGAAATGCTCATTTATTTTATTAGAGGAAAAAATTCTGAAATGCTTCAGTTTATAATCTGCTTTTCCGACACCTTTGAGAATGATTAATAGACTTTCTTTTTATTTAGCCAACAATGGTATCGGTGATGAAGCGATTGAAGTCGTGAAACTATTAATAAAGTCAAAACCAAAGATTGTTTTAAATATGACAACAGTTAATGTCGCGGCAGAAGATACTGAAAGTGTTAGAATGGTTTGCACAGCGAAAGGAGTGCCTAAAGTGCATTTCAAATGGATTAGTCCTGACAGTCAATTTTTTATTAGTGAATCTGAAAAATTAGTCAACAATGATGTCAAGTATTTTAGATATAATTTGGACAGAAAACAAATTGATGACACGCTATTTCAAAGTGTTTTAACTATAAAGCGCATTACAAACAATGATCTCAACAAATCATTCAAATGTGTGGCTTCTAATGAAAAGGGTGAAAGTGAGATAATTATTAAATTACGATCGCGCGGAAAACCAGATCCACCCATTTTATTCAAAATTTTTAATATCACGCATAACAGCGCTTTCTTTACTTGGATTCCCAATTTTGATGGAGGGCTCAGACAATCATTTAAAGTTAAATATTATAAAACAGGAACTGATCATTTTGAAAGTGGAGAAACCGATAAAAATTGGATTGCACTCAACGGATTGGAGAGTGCGTCAGAATATATATTCACTGTGTTAGCTTTCAATGGATTTGGCGAAAGTGATTGGGATGAAAGTAATAATTCCATACGTGCCTCAACATATGCAACCGAATTCGATTCTAGTGAAGCCTTAATAGACTCACTTAATAGAGCGAAATCGAACTCTGAAAAGAAATCAGTTTCTAAAATAATTATGATAATTGTTTTTGTTTTGGGCTTATTTTTAATCATCTTAAATGCTAGTCTCGTAATATGTTATTTCAAGTGGAAAAGGAAGATAGATAATGGAAATAAACACACAACTAAGAAAGTCAAAGCATATAAAGATACCATTAATGGCGAAGCAATTTTGATGAAAGCATTGAGCGAAGAAGATGTTGCCCTGACTACTGCCCTAATGTCTGATCAATCCACGCATACGGCAAATGCCAAACATTGCGAAGTACTTATGATGAGTGATCTTAATTCATCATCATCATCATCACTGCAACAGCCAGTCACACATGTCACACATGTTCTTCTCAACAAATCTGAAAAACCGGAATTCAACTATCAAAGAAAAAGTCTCACGTTAGAAACACAAAATTGTCCCGATATTATCAAAAATCGTAATATCGAAGTAAGTTTTCTCTCTTTCTCTTTTTTTTAGTTTTCATCCAAAATTCTCTCACTTCATACCATTTATCTTAAATAATTTTCATTTATTTTTTACCTTAAAAGTTTATGAAAGAAAAACTTTTTATTTTAGGACTACGAAATTGAAACCACTAACTGTGGTTCATTTACTCATCCTTATAATAAATTTTGTATTAATATGAATGGTGCCAACACTACTCCTACTAATTTAATATATAGTCCATGCAATTCAATCTGTGTTCAGAATAATGATAAACTACAACTTAGATCTATTTTGAAGAATGGAAGTGTCAAGTCAAAGAAAAATCATGAAATTCATATGCTATGAAGTTGATTAATAGAAGGCAAAAATTACAGTCAATTTTCAATTTGTATTTTGTATTAAAGCAAAAATATTGCTCATATTTTTACCAAACAATCAAATAATCAAACAATACTTTTTTATAATAAAATTTATTGCTGTGCCTTAATATTATACATATAAATGAAATAAATAAATAAATATATTAGAATTGAATAAACATTTCTTTAATACTGTAATTATAAAAGATCTTTGATAGGAATGATTTTTTTAAAAACTGCATAAAAGTAGCGTTAAAAAAATTATTTTATTCAAAAGATGGCAAAATTAAAATCAAAATTATATTATATTATACAGGTATCTATTGCTCAGAATTATGAATAGTTGTTAAAATCAAAGAGCTTTTTCTTGATCAGACTGAAGTGGACACGGTTTTTCTTTCTTCAATAACTGTTGAGAAGATTTAAGGTCATCGCTACTGTGATACGACCAGTTCGGTGTCGAAACACTGCACGACGTTTGATGTTCAAAATTATATTTATTAGAAAGAGGTAATTCCAAGTTTTTGTTTTTAATGGTTGGACTTTTAACTGATTCATTTACAGTCCTTTCTTTTGGTGACTTGAATTTTAAACTGCAAATAAGCAAAACTTTTGCAATAACTACAATAACACTACCAATTATTGTTAATGCAGCTGCAATTGATCGAGTTTTTTCAGTAGAATCAGTGCCTGAAGTTGTAAGAATCCGCAATAGAACACCGATTGCAATTATAAATAAACCCAAAACTGTTAAACCAATAGCTAAATGACACCAAACTTTATGAGGTAATGACATTTTTTAGAAATTAATCGGAGCACAAAAATTAATCATTAATGAATATTTTGATCTGTCATTTGATTCACTTGAATTCATTTGGATCCTTAAAATTATGAAAACATATGTCTCGGTTTCCAAATTATTATTGTATTAAAAAATTGAAGAAAAGAAATGAAACAATTGAACGCTACCTAAATTTGTTACTTATCAAAGCTTCTTATGTGTAACACCGTTTGCGAAAACTTAAGCGTATGTTTGTTATTGGCAATAAAATTGTATGTTTTGAATTATTTGTTTAGTGAATGTCTAGCGATTCATCGAAATCAAGTTAAGTGAAATCTATCTTTTATGATACACTTTTTTCTCATCAAATATTTATACTAACTTTTCAAATTGAATAAACTATTGTAAGTTTGAAATTATTTTGTGTATTTTGGTGTCGATTTTTATCCAAAGAACAAATATTTGTATATATTCTAAGTATTTGAAGCAAAATTTGATATATTTGAATAATTTTCTTTGATATGAATTTCTGTGATTCAAACCAAAACCTCTTTATCTTTATAGCTTTTTATCAGAATTCTTACTTTATCTCAGTTTTCAATAATACCCTTAGATATGAGTATTATATAAGGTCACTAACTTTCATTTTTTTTTCATAAACTTATGAAATATGATTAGTTTCTTGAGGATATTTATGGACTTTTTTTATTTTTAGACTTATAGACTTCTAGAATGTTTTTTTCATTTTTTCATTTTTCCATTTTTTATTTTGAATTTTCAATTTCTTTAAGTTCGTCTGAGAGTTGTGGAAATGCATGTTCATTGAAGTCAATATTGACATTTCAATGACAATAAGAAATTGAATATTACAAATCGTAAATCTTAATCATCAATTTCTTATCAAAGATTGATAATGTTTTAACTAGTCATGTATTACTTCTAAGTTTTTAATTTTACTTTTCTTTTACTTTTGCTTTTAATACTATATTATAATTTTACTTTTGTTTTACTTTTACTTGCATTGAATTCGATCGACTTTTACTTTCTTTTGCTTTTACTTTTTGTTTTACTTCTACTTTTATTCAATATTACA
>JAQIWZ010001690.1:0-11042 GCA_034697245.1 Malaconothrus monodactylus
CTGTAATTCATTTTATTAGTTTCAGCCTTTTTTTACTTTAATAACTAAATCCAATCAATTTTAGCCTTATTCTTGTGCAACACAATTATGAATCGATTGGTTATCCCTTAAGACACTGAATAAGATCTACAATAATTCAATCAATTATATTCATTGGATAAATAACTTATTCTTTGATTTACCGAAAATTATTTAGAAAATTAATGGTTAAATGAATTACATAAGCAATAAATGACTTCAAAATAATTTATTTGTGAATTATTATTAGTAATTTTTTTTATTAAATTTATTTTTCATAAGAAAACATTTTATTCAATTATCATTGCGCTCAATAATTCTCATTATATTTGTTTAAAAAAATGAGTCTTTGTTTCTTTATGAAGATTTCTCATCAAAACTAAACAAAAATTTTAATTGATTCGGGCCTTTGCCGGTGCCAATGATTATTTGTGTTAAACTAAATGTGGTGGCGAAGGCTTCAGATTAGATCAGAATTTGTTCTGTGAGTTTTCATCAAACTGTCATATCCGCTGTAACAGTACCTAAAAAATAGAGTCCTATAAAAATGCATAATCATAGAAATTATTTGATATAAAATAATAATTCAATTAATATTTGCTTTATTCCAAAATTAAAAGATTATAATGAGTGCATTTGAAAATTTTCATAATGTAAACGCAATATTTATTTGAAAAAAACAACATTAATCTATGAAAAAGAGCAACAAATAACACTACAATTCCTGTAAACTTATGATTAATATAAGAAAAAGATAGTATATAATTAATATGAGAATACTTTGTATATCTTCAATGATAAAACACTTTTTTAAAACTAATTCTAGATCTTATGAAAGGGACTTTAATATTTTCAAGAGTAAAAATACCATACGATAACATTTTTTGCCTTTAACATTAAACCTTTTATAATGAGTTATCAACTAAATAAAGGCTTTGAAAAATACAATAATTCGTTATAACAATTTCTCATCAAAATTAATAGTGAAATTCGTAATAAATAAATAAAATTTAAAAATTTGGTTTAATTTCTAAAAGAATTCTTTTTTTATAAAATTTTTAACTGCAAACAAATAATAATTTTAATAGTGAACAAAAGCCTATTTTAGAATACTCTGAGCTCTTAAATAATGAAATTGTCTCCAAGAATGACAAGGAATGCATATCGGAAAAAATCTTCTCTTTATATAAAAATAATATAAATTCTTTCGTGACATACTTGAAGTCTTAAAAAAATGTGATGATCATAGAGTTGATACAGAATTTGTTGAACTAGAATCGAAAGCTTTTGATGATTGAGTTAATTCTGCTCTATCATAAAAATTAATTAATGAATGAGAGAAACGAGTCCTAATTTTTCTGAGAAAGACATTTAATTCATTGACTCAATTCATGATTACTTATAAATTAGAGTTAAAAAGTATTTTTGTCAAATTTTTGGATTGCATCAAATTAATCAAAAAACTTTAGTTAAAAATTTGAACTATCATTTTGAAAAGCAATATCGAACCAGAAATTTTAGTAAATGGTAAATAGAATGTAAGAAATGTGAAAATTATTTTAAAAAAAGACTTTCTAATAAAGAAAAATTTTACGCTTCAATGACTAGAAGTTCAGCCAAATAATTATAAAGAAAACGAGATTTTAAATAAATGTAAGAAATTTTATGTTTTAAAATTTAAAAAATGATTACAATATTTTTTTGAAAAAATTAAAATTTTTAGACTCACAACTATATGATATAACTTTAAATTCTATAGAACTCTATATAAAAAACTTGATTTTGCTGTGAAAGATCAAGGATTTTATTTAGTTTCAATGCTTAAACCTTTGCTAAAATGCTATTTAAATTATATTAATTAATTCCAGAGGGATTTGTTTTGTGACATTTTCTATTTAAAATACTTTAATATTTATGCAATATTCAAATCTAGACTACATTAATGTAATCTTGAATCTAATACTTTTATCCTCACGAGTATTGAATCTCAATTAAAATATTTTTATTTAAGTTATTAAAATATGAATTCTTTCAAACTATATGATTGAGTACTTAATGAATTATGTCACTGAAAATTCAAACATGTTTTATATCTCAAATTAATTTATATTCATCTAAAAAAGTCATATAATTATACAAATTTAACCAAAATTGTCAACAACTTATTTAAGTCATCTTTCAATAACTTTTCAATAAACTGTTTCATTAGAATTGAAATTTCATTTCTGTTTTATTGTAAACAACGATTGGTTGCATTTAAATTAATATTATTCCTAAATAGACTCATCAAAAAATCAATAATAAATAAATAAAAGGGACAAAAAATGAAGAAAAAGTGCTTTAAAAGTAGGAAAATTAGGCAAAATAAGCATCAAAATAGCCTTATAAATAAAATGAACAAAATATAAGTATCATTTTTATGTTCAAACTTCTTCTTTTGCTTCATTAAAATTCATTCCTTAATTACTGGTATTTCGGAAAACAGAATAAAAAGATTAGAATAACAGTCAATTTCATTATAAAGTATATAAATTAGTTTAAAGAACATTTTATGTACTGAAATGTTATTTAAACTGATTAATAATTGTTAAAATACCAATAAAGTGGAGAAACGGGTCTTTCTATTTTCATTTCACTCAAATCATAAATAATAAATTAGACAAAATTGAATCCTAGGATCAAATTAATGTTTAAAAAATTTATTTAAATTAAAAATGTTGAGCAAAAGTAATTTCTTTTTTGATAGCGATTACTTTATGAAATTCAAATAAAGTGAAAACTTAACTAAATCTAAACTTTTATTATTATTAATCTTAGGATTAGGAGAAATATCTGCCATTCCTGGAGAAAAACAATTTTTGTTAATGAGGTTTCATGTCATATAAGCGATAAATATTGTTTGAACAAAGAATGTAATGAAATGAGTCGATAATTTATGGAACCGGAAAATCCCTGTGCAATGAAAATACAAAATGATTTTATGAATCACATATTACAACTTGCTATAAATTCTTGTTAAGTTCATCAGCACATTACCAAAGAGCTAATTTAAAGGTTATGAGCTAATAATTAATAAGAATATCATCAAATATTAAATTTTATTTTCAGTATATACAAAAAGTCGCACTTTTTCGACAGAACATAATTTAATTAATAATAGAAATGATAGAACTTGGATATTTTTTATTCACAAGTAATTATAATGTTTAAAATTGTACTGTCTTTAAAATAATAATACTTATACTGCAAACTTGTTAATTGTGGACAACTTTTTAACTTTTTTCAACTCTTTGATTGAGCACTAGAAATACTGCAATTATATTTACAATAAATATATTTTAACTAAAGCGTTCACCAGTATTTAATATCTATAGCCTTTATATTCAATATAAGATTTGTTATAAATAACCAAATAATTAAAATATTTAATAAAAATTTAAGGCTTAAACACTATTTAAAAATATAAAGGTATACTTTTTGATCTTACGTACAATAATCTTTGAGGTGTTATAAGCTCTAGAATGTAATTTTAGCTCAAGAGGACAATTAATTTTTAAATACTTTATGGTATTTCATGCGTTGCATTCGATAAAACCTCATCAAAATTTAATGACAAGCAAATATTTAGACCAAAATTTAGAAATGAAATTTTTTCAAATTATCCAAACAAACTACTAATATCTTCACCGAAAACCTTTTTTTTTAAAGAAATGGATATTATTTTTTAGTATAAATTTTGCTAATCTTCCACTAAAATCTTCCATTTCTTCTGAATTTTCACTAAATTTTCAGAATGTTTAATAACCTCTAAAATATGTAATTAGAAATTGTGGAAGAAATTAGAATAGGGATAGAGGAAGTTAGGCCTAAAAATATGGAAAACCTTCAAATTTTGTATTCTGTGCCCTCACATAACATTCGATAAGTGGCTTTTGAAGAGTTTTACTCTAAACTTTGATTTTAAAAGCATTTGAGTTTCCAATATATAAAATAAAACCCTTCACTAGAAAAAAAATTTATTTAATTTTAATCATTAGTAATTTAATAAAGAATTCGTCTTTTATTTGAATTTAGATTCTATTTCTTGTTTTAAAAAAATATATAATTTTGACGCTTAATTTCTTAGTGTCTTTAAACCAAGGATTTGAAGCCAAATAATAACTCAATATCAGAATATTGAGTTATGATAAATAATAATAATAATAATAATAATGCTATAAGAATTGCAATATTTTCTGTATTATATTATGAGAAGAAAGACCGACTCTTAAGAACGCATGAAACATATTAAAAGGATAACATTCCTTTCGCTTTAGTTCATTACTTTCCTAATATCCCATTGTGTTCTAAGTCATTGAGTCGTTAATATTCTGAGAGACAATTTGCTTTCAGTGCTTCACAACAAGCCTTTCGATTTAATGTTTAGTTCAGTTATAACTTTTTATACATTCATTAAATTTAAATCATTATCAAAATATGTGCCATTTGGGAGATCATAAAAATGTTGCTCAACTTTTTGCATAAAATTGGAAAATTTTTGTCTTTTTATTCTTATAATTAAAATTCTAGTTCAATAAAGTAGAGCTTAAACAACAATTTGAACAACAGTTCACGAATAAAGTTTCTGAAGTTTGATCCAAACAATATTTTGCTGGATTAGAGTCTGATAGAAAAAAGATTTAAATAATCCCAATTTTTTCGTCAATACTAACTTTGCAGAGAATTTATTAGAAAAGTTTCACCAAAAGAGCTTATGCTTGACATAAAGTAACATTTGAGTGAATATATTCTTGATTTATTCTAATGCAGTGCTATAGGATTGAATGCTATAACACAAATTACATGCTATGAATTCTGGAAACTTAATGCATTTAAATATTTTTAAGTCATTTTCTGGTTTATAAAAAATTGAATCTTCAATTCCTATTCATTAGACTGTATTCTGGAATGAATTTCTAGTTATTTCATTAAGAATTCATCATTAGTTCTACAAGACATCAATTGCTTTGATTCTATTTTTAAAAGTAAATATTGATTTTTTTCTTCTCATTACTTCTTACTGTATTATTCATTATGACATACTTTTCCAAATATTTAATTTCAATAATTTTTATAATAATAAACAACAACATATTTTGTATATGAGTTTTGTAACAAGGATTCATTTTAAATATGTTTACAAAAATCTTTTCATTTTTTTTATAATTCATGAAAATCATTTCTTTTCTTCTATTCTAACACGAAATTTTCTCATTTCTTATACAAATTTTCTATAAGAGTGGTTCAGTCGATCGATTCCAATAAATTGTATTCAAGGAATAAATCAGTTATTTTTAAAAAGAATATCATTTCGAGTGTAATGAAGTAAATATTCGTTTCGTTTACTTTAAGAAGGAGAGTAAAGCTAGACGAGAGACAGACAGACAGAGATTAGCAAGAAATATAAATAAAAACCATTATATTATAATAAATTATATTTGAATTGAATTGAATTATGGAAAAAATGGAAAATAAATGGAAGATATTCTAATAAATAAACAGGTATTTGGAACTAGTGGATATAATATTAGATGTATGAGATGATCGATTTGAAAGCTTATAGTGAAATGCTAGAAATTGATAGCCTTAAGGATTTGTTGATATGAAGTTTTCGGTATTATGTAAATAACAATGAAAAATAGTTGAAATGTTTGCATACCAAAAATGCCAAATATTTCTTATTGCATAGATTTATTTGAAATAAATTGCTTATTCGTTCATTTATTCATCAAATTTTTCCAAAATCTCTTTAAATAAATAAACTTATATTTTGAAAATCTTTAATCAAAGTATTCATGCATTGCCTGTTATGAAATTCAAAATAAAATATTAAAATTTTTTAGAATGAGTTCTCTTTTAGAAACATTTACTTTAAGATTATTCAATATAAGTGTCATATTTTCTAAGTTTTTAAATGATAGAATTTGAATTGAACCTCAATTTCAAAACAAAAATTTCTAAATTGTAAAACATTTCAATTCAAAGTCATTTGATTTCTCATTACTAATTAACTGATGCGATGCAATAACGAGTTATCTCTCATTCACTTTTGCAAAGAGATAACCGATTATTGCATCGCATCAGTTAATTATTGATGAAGTCATTAGAAAGGATTTATTGCACTCAACTTCAACTCGTATTCGAGTGCATTCTTCAAAAAAAAGTGTACAATAGAAATCAAACTATACTTCATTTTTGGTGTTGTGCCAGAGCATCGTTGAAAGTATTTGATAAATTAAATTATTTCTACAAAGTTTGATAGGTATTCACTTAGAAGTTAGAAAAAATTGATTCATTCCAGGAGTGACCAAAAGTAAAAAAGGAAAGAAAGAAAAACTAAAAATTCTTTGAGCGTTATAGCAGAACAATAAAGGGCTCAAAAAATTCATAGAATGTCTATTGAATGGGTTATATGAATGTGAATCGATTCAAAAGCCTAGATTTCGAAATAAGTGATTTTTAATAAATTGAGAGTCATTTTGTTTGATTTTCGATAAGAATTGCATCATTTAAGTGATTGATCTAAACATTTAAGCGATGCTTTGACTCACTTTGTTGTAATCTATCGATAGGAAGGCTTTGTTCTTTGAACGGATCATTAGTTTAAGTCATTACAAATCGTCGAAAAGAATTTTGTTATTTGTATTAAGTTAAGCATTTGGATCACGTTTGCCTCAAAAGTGATGCTGAACTGCATTTTCATGATTCAAGTTTTATATGAACAAAAAACAAAACTAATAAAATTGCAAACTTTTATTTCCTCTAAAGAAACCTAAGCTTAATATTATTTTATGCTGTAATCAATAATTCGTCGTAAAAACACAAATAAATTATTTGGTATACAGTTTTACCTTCGAATTGCTTACAACAAAAAAACATTAGATATAACTTTGAGAAATTGTTTATTTAAGATAAACCTTTTTTACATTAAAAACTACTTCAATAATTAATTTATTAATTTAAAGGCATTGTTGCAAATCTGACTCTAAAATTGAATTTTCTCTTTGAAATAAACTTTGGTCTAACAATTTTACAAATCAAGCGGACACCTGAGATATATCTCTAACTTAGTTTAAAGAGGTCAATACGCCGTCTCACAATCTATTTTTCTACACGAAATGCCAATTCTTCATTAAAATCTATGTTAATTCAATGAATTTATCCGAAGAGACCGCTCTCTTATAAGTTTTATAAAAAGATAAAGGTCTGCACTTTTATATTAAATTAAAATTAAGTTTCTAGAGTTCATCTCTCTTGAGGTCCTCTGCATGTCTTGAGGTCATATATTGATGATACGGCTAAATTTGATAGTAAGGGTCATTTTCAATATTTTTATTGACAAATACATTATATTATGTTTCTATTGAACCCTCAATTCTTAGAGTTGGCATGACTTCCAACTACAGAAACATATCATAATAATGATGTATTTTTTGTTACACATCAATAAACAATAAAAAACAACTGAAATATGTTTGTTGTCAAAATTATTTAGATCATTAATTTGTTCTTATTTCGTGTTTACTCTTAACATGAAGAACAAAATAAGCAAACTTTTCAAAATTTCATTTCAATCCTTAAGTTTCAAAGGAATTAAAGCTGAAAAAATTTTAAACTTTAAATTTAAGTCTTTTTGAAATAATCTTTTTCAATCTTTCGAAACTCTTTTCAATATTTCACAAAAAGCAATTTCATTCAATTCTGATTTTTAAAAAAAATTGTTTAAGAACTTTCTTTTTGAAAATCAAAAGCATCAAGACTTTAAAGTCATCAAAATTAATGGGTTTCCTAATTCTTAATGCTTTCATTATTTGCTTCCTTTATTCTTTCAATTCCACAAATGATTTTATACTTCTCTGAATATTCTCTTCCTTTAATATCCTTAAATTCATTTGTAATATTCCTAATTACTTCCTTTCAAAGAAATGGAATTCGATAACAATTGCGTTCGTATAACTCTTTTAATTTTCAATTTAATTAATTATGTTTTTGAATAATTTTTGAATTAATCAAAATATAAGCTTAGGCTTACGGCTAAGTCTGTGTACAGCACTTAATGTTTGTTTGTGTACCAAAAAATATATAATTCACATATATTTCATAAATTAGTTAGCTTATTGCGTCAATCTATAAAATAATGTCCACAAACAGTTAAAAGGAAAGATAAATTTTGACCATTTCCAAAAATGAATTATTTGGTTCAATTTTAGTTTCAACTTATATAATATATTGAATAAAGTTATTTTTTATGTTCAAACTCTAGCCGTTCGACTCATTTCAATCTTAGTTCTGCTGTAATATACAAAAAACATTTTCTGTTATGATTTCAAATCCCCATATAGTATAAAAATTTATAGTGTCTCTAAAATTTTATGCCAATAAAAAAGAAACTAACTTTGAATATTCTTTATGTTAAACAAAATAACATTTTTTCATTTTTTATTCCTTTTTTGCGAATAAAAAACAATTTTTTTCAAGAAAACTGCATTAAGTAAAACAACAATCATTTCTACTACTTATTCGCTGCTCACAAACCATTTCGAAATAATTTATTCAATTGAGAAAATGAATTAGATTTGAATATTTGTCGTTATGGCTGCTATACGTACTGTACATAATGTGCTAATTATCAAATAAATTCCTCATTTCTAATCATTTCATACAATTATATGAAAGGAAAAGTCATAAAAAATGAAATTTGACATAAAATTCTTTATTGTTTTTTCTGGATTTTACAGAACATAAACTTCATATAAAACTAATAGAATGGCAACTTTGATTAAGAATTAATTATAACCAGTGTTAGAGAGGGCAAGGGCGTAGATGTAGCCCCCCTGCAAAATAATATTATAACTTATTATCATTCAAAATTAGTTTAATATATATTTCAAATTCTATAATTTTTTTTCCACAAAAACAACATTTTTAGCTCAAATTTTGAATTCAAATTTTGTTATTTAGTTTTTGATATATTGTTTCAATATTACAGTTCTTATATAAATAACAATTTGAAAGTTTTATCGATATTCTCAAAGTTTATTTCGCAAATAATAGTTGTTTGTCTTTCAGTTTTGTTCCGACGATAATATTAAACTAGAAAATCAATAAATTCATTCCATTTATCACAATTATCTATTAATAGTTAACATAAATTGTTTTTCACTAAACTATTACAATATTTTGATCGATTTTTAACATTAACTTAAAAGTTAAGTTTAGTTTTTGCAATATTACTAATAACTCAGACTTTCGTAAGTGCCCTTTGATTTCAAAAGTCATATATCTTTATAAGAACTTTATTCCTTTTAAAATTCGCGATCATAAAAGCATTGATTGCTTTTTATTCTGAAGTTGAAGTTCAAATGCATTTAGTTTCATGTCTTATATAAAAGAGATGAAAAAAGGAAAACTTTCTTCTATTGGTTTTATAATTTAATTTAGTTCTTCCGATATTAAAGATATACAAAAGTAGACAATTGAAGTGAATAATTTTGCATAAAATTAGGCGTCACCTATGTTTCAAACGTCAACATATCGTTAAAAAAGTTTTCTTGTCTATGAATATATTGATGTACAACGTTATTAAGCGTAAGAATAACACAGAACATAGTGGAAGTTGGTAGAATACTATCCTTCCTAAACAACGAATGAGATCTTCCAACTGCAAAAGCAATATATAGTAGGATAGAGTGTGGAGCATAGAGTGTGGAGCATTATATGAAAGCATAGCACAGAAACGTCGATTCCTTTTTCATTTGAAAATTGGTTCTGGTGTTGTTCGGAAGCAAGCATTAAAGCTTAATATTAACAAATGTTACGTTCGCTCTATTTTTGAATTAAATAATTGTGTACTTTTCACCAAACTATAGCTATAGTTAATTCATTAATCTTCTATTGTATGGTTAATATTCTATCTGCAAACACATTGCTTTTATCGACCATCCTTTTAATGTGAGTACTGTTTCAAAACTCCTTCAATTATTAACTATATAACAGACATAACAGTATTTGAAGTTTATAACAATATTTTGTTTAGAAAAAAAGTATTTCATAATTAATTAAAATTTTGTATTAGAATTTATAATAACTTTATGAATAGCTTTATGAATAGCTTATTTGTCACAAACTATTAAATGATGGACTTAAGTAATGGTTTCTAACTTAATGCTATTCAAGTAGTAGTAAACATGTTGACGAAACTTTTCGGTTAAAGATAGGATTTCTGATACTTAAAAGAGAATTTGGATCAAATCTAAGCCTAACTCAAGTATAAATACTAAACAGTTGAGAAGCTTAAGTAGTTTATTGTGTCCTTTCAAATAATTTATTTGGATTTATATAAGTTTATATATTTTAAACAAAAGTTCATTTATTCTTATAAGTTATAAGATTTGATTGAAAAGATTTATTAAAATTAAAATTTTAAAAATTCATATTGTGCAAAGAGCTTATAAACTATCATAAAAGCTTTGGAAGATTTACAAATTTTTAATACAGTTCCAGAAAAGTATTTCGTCGGTTGAGTTCTATAAAGTTGTATCTCGTTGTTGACAAGTTTAGAGAAAAATGAGTTTAAAGTTCAGAAATCAATTTAGCAAAATCTTCCACGATTGCAATCATTTTGATATTATATTGTTTATCAAGTTTTGGAATGCTATTCACATGTTTATATGTTTGCAGTTTTGAAATGTCTTTCTTGCGAAAATAGAATATCAATCTTTGAGATACGACTTTCTGGCTCTCAGAATAGATCCAAAATTTAGTTCTATAAAGTCGTATCTCTTAAAAACTATGGATCGATGAAATCGAGAAAAAAAAATTTTTTATTTTTTTGTAAAACACTAACAAAAATTATTGAAAACGAAGAAATATTAAAATAAAAGTATTTTAATACAGAATTTGTTTTTAAAATATCAAGAATTCACTTCGAATTTATTAAAAGACTAATTTTTGAAGAAATATGAAAAATATTAAGACAATAATTA
>JAQIWZ010001691.1:0-11040 GCA_034697245.1 Malaconothrus monodactylus
CGTTAGTTAGCATTTATCGAATTTCATCGTTTTGAAGTCTATTCTATTGAATTGATTATAAGTTTCAACTCATAGGATTTAAGAGCAAGTTACAACTTATAACTTATAATATTCTGTAATTTAAAATTATTCTGTAATTTAAAATATATGTTGTCTCGTATGTTGATTATGAGCCAAATGAGGACATTTCGATATCAGATAACTTTAGGAGGAAAACTACTACTTTTGTAAATAAATTTTCACTCTTTATCAATCATTATAAGATATAATCTTAAAAATATTCGTGGTTTAAACATTATTTACTTAATAATTACTAATTATTAATTAGTATCGCATTCTAAAGTCTTTATTTTTTCTTATTATCTTCTATGTTTAGGAAAAGAAAATGATTTTTTTAGTATCAAACTTTCAAATCTAATCAATTAATTCAGTGGAAAATTAATTAGATGTGAGTTAAGATATTTACTAGACTTGAAGTAAGCAGAAAGAGTGAAAATGAATGTAAGATCTGTAATAGTCATGAATTTAAATTTGTGCTTATTCTAAAGAAATGCATTAATACTACAAACTATACGAATTTATATTATGTATTGAACGCATAAAATTATTCTATATCTTCAGTTTAACTTAATTTTTTACATACAATCGATAACTTTCTTTAAATAGATAACACGATAAATAACTTATTTTTTCTAAATAAACTCTTAGCTCAATAATAAATTAACTTATTTGTGATTCGTTATTATTCAACAGGACAGCTGAAACTCATAATTCATCAAAGAAACTTCAGCTATAGATCTTTTTTTTCTCTAAAACAATAAATCTAAACATTTTGATAATCATTTGACCGAATTTCTTAAGAAAGAAAATTCAATCTTAAATTCTAATAAAGGTATATAATATTTAATGAAATATTTCAGTTTTGAATACCTTGTATTACATTTCACCAAAAATTCAAAGCTTGAACCGAAAATGCTTTTTTCTTTGTAAGAAAATTCGTAACTAAATCGTTAAAAAATTTTAATCTATTTAGTACTGAAGAATATTTATCTTAATTTCTTTTAATGATAATAGTTTGAAGTGGTTTTCATTCTCAGAAGAGTTCATTAATTAATTAAAACTATCTATTAAATGGAAAAATAATTTAATAAAAATTTATTGAAAATTTATTGGAAATATCAATTTTGGTTAAATGAGTTAATTAATGATAATTATTCTGTGAACAAACCAAATGAAATCAACTTTTCAGAGGTTAATCTGTTTCATACAGACTTAAGAAACTCTATTTCCTTAAATACATATTTGTCTTGTTTGACGTGAACTAATTTTTTTTCAATGAATACTCAACAGAAAGTAAAAGATTGTCGACTATAATGTTCTGAATGCAGACAACGTATGACTAAATTAACTTAATTTATTGGGTTACGTATTGATTTTTCTACAAACAATAAGAAAAAGAAAAAGCTTTCATATTTGTAAAGATATAATAATAAGAAATACTTATACAAAATAGAAAATTGGTTCACGAATTGTATAGATTGAAGTCTTTTTGGTTAGTTTTTACACATGACCTGTTTGTTTCTCACTCATAACTTGCCACAAACTTAGTTTAACTTTAATAATTTCAAAGTTTTTGCATTATTGAGTTAGAAAATAAGATTTTTTTTGTGATACCAGAATTTTATTCTCTGACAAAAGCTCGACATGCTATAAAAAATTTATTTTCTTTCATAATTTCTTTCAATTTTTCTTCCTGTTGATTCAAATTTTAATGATTTTATTCGAAGAAGTGTTTCATTTGGAACAAAAAATAGTTTAAAATATGCTAACTTTGAATTCAATAAAATACTATTATTACGATTTCTGGGAAGAAGAAGGAGATCCTCGGACTTCTCTTTTTCCATTGATGAAAGGTGGCCCATGGTTTGTATCTTAATTTTTCTCTTAAATTTAATGATCATTACTTTTTAACTTCAATTCTAATTATGATAATTTCAAGTTTTAAATCATTTTTTACAAAACTTAATTTAAAAGCTTTTAACTTGAAGTCAAATTTAGTATAAATATTAATTCATTCGCAAATATAATTTTTATTACTTTAAACTTTAAGGTCCATACTATTTATAGTCTTAACGTATTTATATTTCGTCAAAATATGGGGTCCAAAGTTTATGAAAAATCGCCAACCTTACGACCTAAAAGAGTTAATTCGCTTCTACAACACAGGAATGGTAGTAATAAACTTATATGGATTTATATTGAGTTTGCCCCTAACCAACTTCGGTATAGACACCTGGAAATGCTTTAACATCAATAGAAATTCAAGAGAAATTAAAAATGTATTCTTATTAACCCTCTGGTGTTTCCTCATCTCCAGACTTATAGAGTTTTCAGACACTGTATTCTTCGTGCTCAGAAAAAAACAAACCCATGTCTCAACTCTGCACGTTTTTCACCACAGTTTTGTGCCAATATTCAGTTGGATAACAGTAAAATTTGCTCCCGTTATTACCAATGGATTCTTTCCATTTATGAATTGTTTTGTGCATATAATTATGTATACGTACTACACAATGTCTACTTATCCAAAACTGAAACCATATCTTTGGTGGAAGAAATATTTAATACATTTACAAATTACACAATTTGTATTAGTAATCATTAATTCTTTGAGAATTTTTGTGATGACCTGTAATTTTCCGTCAACTTTTTTATATCTCAATGCATTTGTTTCACTTATATTTCTTATTATGTTTGCCTCTTATTATCTTAAGAGTTACGGCACTAAAAATAATATTAAAGAATTAAATAATAATGATTATCAAAAAATAATAAAGGCTTTTGTAGTGAATGGTAGCCAAACATTGAAATAATTCTTACTTTTAGTATTTAAATCATGTCATTAAAAAAATGATTTTTAAAAAATATTTTAAAAGCATTTCTGTTGAATATTCTATAATCAACTTCTCGAATACATTGATTGAAATAACTTTTGTGAACATTTTTTACGTTAATTTAATGTCTAGTTTTGTAATTCTATCGCAAATATTTAAATGAAATTTTAATATTTCTAAATAAATAAATTTTAAATTGTTTAAAAAAGTTTGAAAGGAAAGTATCAAATAGTATTTTAAAGCAAATATTAAACCTAAATAAATAATCAAAATGATAATTAATCAAAAAATTTGAACATAAATTGATTATTCTTTCAATTCTTGTAGTTCTATAATAGAATAAGTTATAGAAGAATTGAGTTCTTCATAGAATAATTTATGATGAGCTGAAAGTGCGCTCTGTTTCCCATGTAATGCACGCAAATAATAATAATAAAACATAAGTTTTAAGTCCAGAAAAGTTCGCAAATAATCGAAAAGCTTATTATTTTAAAAACTTAACTTCAAGTCTATAATAAAAATGGAAAACTAAGTGACAGCTATAATGACTGAATATAAGATAAAACAAAAGTCAAATACGTTATTTATCGTTAAATATTTTTGAAGACTATTCTTGTCAACAATATATTTATTGCTATTCTTAAAAAGAAAAAGACCAAAAACGATCGATTTAATTGAGCTTATTCTTAATGTTTGTAAACTTTTCTTCAATAATTTGTCATTAGCTGACGTGAAACGAGCACTAGTATTTTTACATATTTTTTACATTTCCAATGGCAACGCTTTAAATGCCAAACAATTTCTTATGGTTTTCAAAGTAATAGAGCTATAGTTAAGAATTGCTTCATTTGAATATCAAACCATATAAGCAAAAAAGTCCATTAGTTTGCTTGAAGCTCATGCTATTCATGAACGAATTTTGCAAACAAAAAATAATGATAAATATATAAATATATGATATTTGATAAATGATTTTGAAATTATTATAAGTTAAAAGTCTTTCATTTATTTGAAAAACTAGTTAATGAGTTTTCTAATCAATTGTTTGTGGATAAGAAACACTTTCATCAAATATTTTTTTGTTTGAACCAAGTTTTTCAATTAAAGTTTAATTTTGAACTTAACTCTTGAATTAATGCTTGAAGTGAATAATAACTATTAATCTTTCCAAAAGAGATAAGTATTTGAATGTTGAGAAATAGATCAAAAGTTGATTATTGATTGATAAATACTTGACTGTGCTTTCAATATTTTTTGGATGAATTAAACAATTCTTTGATAATTCTTCAAAATCTTTCTATTTATATAATGAATAATCTTAATAGTGAATTTATTAAAATATAATTAATGAACTTTTTAATTTAAAAATATTAATTCAAAATATAATCTCATTGAATATCTCATTGAATTTGACTTCAAAATAAAACTTCAAATTGTTATTATATCTATAATTTTTGCATCAATAATATTGCAATTTTTTTCAGTTCAAACTTTATTTCTACTTTCGTGCTCTCAGTTGTTTTTGTTGAATAAATATTTTCATGCCTTTAATGACTTTTCTGCTATAATTAAGTAAAGAGAAGTTACTTTTGTTGTGAATTTAGATCATTAGTTTTCAAAATGGATTTAGTGAATATTGTTGCGAATCGATCTTAATATGCAAACCAACAGATCCACAAGCATTGAAGCTTTTGTTGGAAGTAAGTTATAGTTATAGTTATAGTTATAGTTATTCATTTTGTAATAAATATTCTTTTATGAATTCTTGAAAAATTTTTTTTGTATTTGGAAACAGTTTAAGTCTTCATTTTTTAATAATAGGTTAATATTCAGCACATTAATAGCTTTTGTACAATTTTTTATAAAGACAATTCTTACTTCTGATCTATAAAATATACAAAAAAGATACAATTTTTATCTAAAACTCAAAATAATAATTTCACTTGAATGAGGTCTTATTTCTATGTTAATTAAGTAATTAGTTTAAGTGTTGAACTATAATTCATAGTCTATAAATAGAAAGAGTGATAAGAAATTCTGATGAGTTCTAATGAATTTTATTTATAAATTGAATAAATGGACTTCTGGAGTATTAACTTAATTACACTGAAATGTGGAACAAGTTTATTATTGCAGTATTGAATGTCAACTAAATTTAATTTTAATCAAAAGAGCTTTATACTATTCTAGATAAAAGGATTTAACTTATATAATAATTTTTCAATTTCAGAAAATGATGACGAAAAAGATCACAGTTTAATTGGTTCACTATTATCTCTATTTTCTGTTTTAATAATAGCCGTTACTTTTCCATTCAGTCTCTTCGTTTGTCTTAAGGTTTGTCGTTTTCAACTTATTATTTAATCTAATTTATTAATCAAAATTTTTATCCCATTATTAATGATTCAATTTTGTTATTATTATTTTAATTCAACATTATTGATGAGAATATAAGTCTTATAATCTTATAATTCTTGGCTACAGTACTCTACATCAGATCCAACCCATGTCTTGTTTTGTATTTATTCATGAGTTAGTGTTAGAGAATAACTAATTTCTCTCGATTTATATCAGTTTGAATAAAAGGAATGTCTATTTATTCCGATAGTGAAATTCTTGTTGCATTCGCGTGATTTTTAACAATACTTTACTCGTATTAAAAATTGTAATTTACAATAAAGCAGTTAATTATAATAGTTTAATGTTTCTATTTAATGCATTTAAACCCAAGTTCTTCTACTATTTAAGTATCAATAAAGAAGTTTAGAAGCTCTTGATTTTTATGAAAGAGGTATCATAATCATTGAACTTTGCTTTTATTAATAAGACAAACCTTATAGCTTGATTGAGTTTTCAGGTTCATTTGCATGACTTTTAAAAGAAATATATATATATATGATGAATAATAATCATTCTCAAATATTGCACAATAATAAAATTAGAATTAACATATTTCGTAAGAATAATAATAATAAATTAATTAATTCATTGCACGCAATTGTATTTGCATATTATTTTTATGGAATAACACAATATAATTAGTCGAGTCGAGTCTAAAAAATAATTGTAACATTCTTATTTTCGCTTTCTTATTTTTTCATTCTTAGGTCGTACAGGAATATGAAAGGGCAGTAATATTTCGTTTAGGTGATTATCAAAACTCTTGTTATAATATTCTTTTCTGTTAAAAATAAACCCAACTTTCAAATCGATTAAATCGAATTTTCATAACAATTATTGATTTAATGGCTATTCTATCCCATATTAGGCAGACTTAGTGGCGGTGGAGCCAAAGGTATTAATTAATAAAAATATTTTCTAAATTTTTCAACTGAATCAATAGCTTTTTGATGATTAAGGCCCTGGTTTATTCTTCGTAATTCCATGTATTGATTCCTACTCTGTAGTTGACTTGAGAACTATAACTTTTGATGTGCCGCCTCAAGAGGTTTGTTTCAATTCATTGAATTCATTCATTTATTGATTCATTTATTCAATTAATTGAAATTAACTCATGTTTCGCATTATTAACAGGTATTAACCAAAGATTCAGTCACAGTATCTGTTGATGCGGTAGTTTATTATCGAATATGGTTACCAACAGTGGCTGTCGCTAATGTTCAAGATTATAGTAAATCCACTCGATTATTAGCGGCTGCAACCCTTAGAAATATATTGGGCACTAAAACTTTGTCCGATATATTGAGCGAAAGAGAAAATATAAGTACTTCAGTTCGCGCTTTATTAGATGAAGCAACAAAAAATTGGGGTAATTTCTCTTCAATTTCATTCATTTTAATCATAATTTATAACTTTATTTTCTTTATAAATAGGTGTTCAAGTCGAACGCGTAGAAATGTAGGTATCGATTGTCTTGTTCATTAAGCATTTCGGTTCGCAACAACACAAATGCTACTGTTTTGAAACTTAAATATTGTTTTGAAAAAGTTTTAAGAAAAAAAAATTGCTACAAAAATGCTTCAATTATTATTATTATTATTATTTTCAAGTCCATAAATATCACTATTATTTTATTAATATAAATACTATTGTTTAATTAAAATGTTTGATTAATTATAGAAAAGACGTTCGTTTGCCAGCAAACTTACAGAGAACTATGGCTGCAGAAGCAGAAGCCTCCAGAGAAGCAAAAGCTAAGGTTCAATTATGAAATTAAAGTTTTTTCCTCAAATAATAATTGCTATATTTGTTCAGATCGTTGCTGCTGAAGGCGAACAAAAAGCCTCTTATGCCTTAAGAGATGCCGCAGAAATAATCAGTACAGCTCCAATGGCTCTGCAGTTGAGATATATGCAAACAGTGGCCAATAATGCGGCTGAAAGAGAATCTACCATTATATTTCCCATTCCTATGTATATGTTTGAATTGTTTACCAAAAATGATTAAGATTTAAAGTTTATTAAGATTCTCAAAAAAGTACTTTCAATTTGATTTTTTTTTTGAAAATTATCTTATTATAAGTTTTTATCCAAAATTTTTGTTTCAAGAAATAAATTATTTATTTAATTAATTTTACGCTAAGAAAAGATTATAAATTATATAAGAAATCACTTTCAGTCAAGTCGGAAAAATTTTGATTTAACAGTACTTTTATTAATAATTTATTTTATTATGGATTAAATATTGAAAATAACTTTGTTTAAGAGACTAAATGTATAATTGTTGATGTGCTGTAAGTGTTAGAAGTGTTAATTAAAATGCGAGAATACGTGAATTTGATCGATATTTTTGTTTAAACTTCACAAAAATCAATTATCTTTGAAACCATGAAGATATATTAACTATAAAATAATTTATTTAAATATTAAAGTATTGTTAGCGGTATTAAAGTGTTTATTATTATTAACAAGTGTGTTACCTAATAGTTAGTCAATACGAGTATTTATGACTCTTATTTAGTATTTTAAATTCTAACAAATTTTTACTCAAAGTTGTACTATTTTATAACTAAATGTTTAGTTAATCATCTAATTTTCAATGAATAAACCAAAAGTTTGTTAAATATTTTTAATTTGTTGAAGATGTTATTAATTTATTTTTATGATAGGTTATAAAGAATATTAAATTGAATTGAAAATGAGGTATATTTTAAGATAAAATATTGGATAATTGAAAAATTATAGTAAACGTTCTTTAATAAAAATAAATCTTCTTTGTGCTTATTCTTCACTTATTTGGTTTAGTTTTTGTGTTTCTAACTAATTTTATTTATTTCTTTTTGACTAACTTTTTACTATCTTCTGATTTTGTTGACAATTTTTTCAACGGTAAATCAGTTTCAGTGACTATCTTTTCAGTCTTAGACTCACTCGAACTCTCTTTAGAATAAATTTCATCTTTTGCTTTGATTTTCAAATTATAATCCTTTAACTGATATCTAAGTGTCTTTTCATTGTGTCCCAAATGCCTGATTGAATCATTGTTATCCTTCACTTGTTTTTCTACTAATTTTGATGATTTTATCTCATTTATGTCAAATATATTTCTTGTGATCTCCATTTCTGTCAATTCAGTTGATCGTAATGTCAGTTCTTTCTCAGGTTTGAAACAATGATAATAAATGCATCCAATTATTACAAGTAGTGAAAGAAAGATTATTAATGAAAGGATGAACAGACATAACAATATTGACCACACATTGTCATCAAGACTTTGAACATTTTGTTGAGACTGTAATTTACGAATAAATGGTTTATTTTTGTCAATCAGGGAAGTGTTCATAGTTTTCAAGAAGTAAATTAAGACTGTTAGTGATATTCTTAATAATAATATCTTCATTGTGTTGTCAACTTTTTTTTAAACTTATAATTTGAATCTCAAAGAAAATTCAAATAATTAAATAAAACTTCAGTTTGTTTTGCTTATAGTGTTGTTGTTGCACGAACTTTGACTATGTTAATAATGTATAAGTTATTAAGGGCTTCCTAAGCAGGGGTTCACACTGAAAATTTTCAAAATAAATTAATACATTAATATATTTTTTCAATTTCAGTTTAATTAATATGTAAAAAGTAGAGAAAAAATACATGAAATGAGAACTTTTTTATGATTTTGTATTCAAATTTCTTTAATTGATTGATGGATAATGCAAAGAGAAAAGTTTTTATTTTGTAATTTTGTACATAAGTTTTTTTTCATCGTCGTCTTCGCAACATATTTTACAGTCACGTAATAGAAGAAATAAACTACATATGAGAATTGCAACAAATATTAAGGCAAAGGGTTTTGTTTGTCCTCTAATTTCTAGAAAAAAAATCCATTTGATATAATAGGAAAATTAACAAATGTGAACGAATGAGATGGCCGTGAAATGGAAACTAGAATTGATTTTACTCCGAGCATAAACATAATAAATGAGATAGCGATCCACCAAATGCTTGATTACCATATAAAATAAGCCTAGATTTGGATATGAATAATAATTTTAGAAAAACTAAAACTAAAATTATTTAATATAATTTGTAATTATGATTTACCGCACAGGGCGATTAAAGGAGAGGCAAAACTATAAATTATTACAATTGTGAATATCAATAGAAATCGTGGGCATTTTCTACCAAAATAGGAACTAAAATGGATTTTTTGGCGAACGCTTTCATATTCTGGAACCGATCGCGAAATAACGAGATTACGTAAAATGTAAAGACCTAATTGTGAGAAAAGCGTTATTGCGAGAGAGTTGCCGGTCAGCAACCCTGTGACATAATACACAAAGAATGCACTGCTTTCTGACCGAAACAAACAGTTCCATTTGAAAGTTTTGATTTTATTTTTTGAAAACATGTTCACCAAAAAAACATAATTACTGTTTAGTGAAATAAAATTTATTCAAATATTATAATTAATTAATTATTTGAATGACAGAAAAATGTAAACTTTATAAGCATAAGTAACAAGAAACTAAAATATCTCAATAATGAACTTTTCTGAAGAATAAATGAATTATGTTATGAATGAGAGCAATAGAGAGCAGAAATCGAAATCATATGAGACTCACTAATCCGGAAATGTCTTCTAAATTCTTTGATAGTGAAAAAATTTATTGAATCAATTTTAATACCGGTATAACAGAAGGGGTAGAAAGAAATAGAAACAAAATTATAAGTAAAGCATTCATTCCTATATTTCAAAGAAGAGCACTTCTATGTTCTAAAGATATGTCTGACCTGAAAACGTTCAAAATTAATGTTTCAAAGCTTTGATTTTAAGTGTTGTCATTGTTTTGAATGCGAGAAATATTTAAAATCACCGAAAAATAGAATTAATTATTACCACTCAATATCTTGAGATTATGGTGCGTGATATACACGCCATTCATGTTTCCAATGGATCACTATTCGGACTTCGAAATAAACGTATAATCCATTGAATCCAAACTAAACAACAAAAACATTTACCCCTTCGGAAAGATTTATACCCTTAAAAAGAAGACAATTTATAACTATATTTGATTTTTGCTAATTTCGAGACTCACTGGTCAGCCATTGATTTCTTCTCAAACATTATGAAAGCAGAACCCATTGGTTTAGACAAAACTTCCTTAACTTCTAATTGAATCTCTTTTTCGAGTTCTATTTTTTCTTCGGCGTAAAACACCTTTCCGTCAATTTTTGGACAACAACTACAACATACAAGAACTCCACCAAATCTGCCTAAACAATAAGGTCTTACTTCACATCTTTCCTCATATTTCTTCTTATATTCTTTGCAATAACATTTAGTTTCGATTGCATTTAAAAGATGTTTTGTCTTTGACTCCAATGATCGGATATCATAAACAAGATTAATGCGTTTTATAACAACTTTTGGAAACTTTTTCTTGAATTATTTGAGTAAAGCCCTTGTGTTTCTTTTCGTTTCTAGCATTCTTTCACTAAGCAATATTTTTTTTGTCAATTTTTCCTATCGATTTCAATGACTTGTCAGAAATGATACATCATATAAACGCCCTTAAAACAAATTAACATTTTTTTTGTATTGTTCATAACGATTATTAGATACGGAATGTTTTTTATATTCAGTTTAAGAGTTATGAAAATATAAACTTATAAGAGTTATAACTTCTTGTGGGAAAATAGTTTATGGAATTCATAAAGATTCCAAGTTTTTAAATTTGGAAGAACTT
>JAQIWZ010001692.1:0-11039 GCA_034697245.1 Malaconothrus monodactylus
CTCAAAGTTTGGGCTATAGATTCGATTCAAAAATTTTAGATATAATGAATGTTGACGTAAGTCTTGTTGACCTCTTTTTATTAAAGTATTATTAATTAATTTATGGATTTAAATAACAATAAAAAATAGTTAGCGATGGGAAAAATGATGGAAAACGGGCCCGTTCTTATCATAACTTTCCAAACTCAGCAAATTATGGTCGTTAGAGATTCTAAAGGAAATATTGTCGAAGGAGATCCCGTATGACTACTTTGACAATCAGTTTTGCTCTTAATTTCTAATTTAAATAATTATTCTTTTGTCCAAATAATTAAAGGAAAAGATATTAAGAATGCATTACGTTTGGGTGTTATGTCGCGATCAAAATGAATTTGACTCAAAGGCCGCCTGGAAGCTAATGGACCTCTCGGCTAATAGTGCTCAACAATGGCTTTAGAGACCTTTAATTTCAAAATTTTTTTTAGGTGTAAATAAAGTTAATTTAAATAAATTATTGTTTAATAAAATAGATTAGTCTTTAAATAAAAGTATTGAAAATGACATAATTTATGTTTTGGTCTCATAATAATCAATGACATAAAGTGATGATCAAAATAGAAATAAGTGTATTATATAAGAGATGGTGCCATAGATTGCATTATATCTAATGAATGAGTTTTGATTGTTTTGAAAGAAGAGAAGCCATGTTTTGGTATACGTTCTCTCATCTTATAAGTTATCTATTAATTAATATTTGACAAAAAAAATGAATAAAATCCTTATTAATTAACAAATAATTAATTGTGATTATTATCTCAAATATGTCACAAATTTTATTTATGAGACGATTAAGAGTTGGGTCGACAGTAAGTGTTTTTGTTATAAATATTAAAATATAAATATTTCAAAACAAATTGTTATCAATCAAAACGATTGTACTTTAATTTGCGTTACATTTAATTAAATTAGAAATTAATATTGAAATGAATTAAAAATTAAAATAATGTAATTATTTTATGAAATAAAGCCCTAAATCTATGTAATCATGAGAATGGTATCGAATAAGTCGAACGCAATATTGGATTCTTATGTCTCATCGCATAACAATTCCAATAATTTGTCGATTAATAACAGTTCTCGTAATAAACGAACACTTCTTCGAAAGCCAAGAATTACAACTAAATTAAAACATAAGATTAATCAACGAAACGATGGCGACGATGACAACAGTTCCAAATCTGAAACTGATTTCAATGATTCAAACCATCAAAACATGACATCCGATAGAATTAATGACAAATCAAATCGTTTTAATAATAATAATAAAAATTTGAAATCATTTGCGAATAACTATTCGGAGAGTAATAGCGATGAAGACTCGGATTCGATATCAAGTGTTTCAGAAGTTGATAATAACGAGAACTGCGAGTTCTCTATTGTTAAACAGGGAAATGATAGCAATGGCGGAACTCTTAAGTTACGAATAGCGACGCGAAGAACTAATTCAGTTCCCAATCGAAAGCCTGATCCCAATAACATAGTTGTGGCGACGCGTCAGTTGAGTGTCGCCGAAGCTGTTTCTGGAGTTATCAATGATCCCAATGATGACGAACCTCATGGAGAAGACTGTCAGTGTTGGAGACATGCGGGCAAAGGAAAGAGACAACCGATTCCTATCAAAATGAATCGAAAGCGTCGTCACAGACATAAACGCAACGATAAGACCTATAGTTCATGTGGCAGTAGTCGAAGTCGAAGTCCAAGTTGTAGTCGAGGTTCGAATCGAAGCTCTTCTCAGTGTTCGTCAAGAAGTTGTAGTTCTAGTAGTAGTGGTTCTTCGTATTCGTCATCAAACAGTTCGAGTGGCAGTTGTCAGAGCTATAGCTGTTCGAGCAGTGGTAGCAGTTCTGGCTCTTCGAGTTCGAGTGCGTCCGGTGATAGTGACTCTTCTGACAGTGATTTCAGTTTTAACTATAGAAAAGGAGAACATTCGCAAACCTCTAAGAGTTTGAAACAATTAAAAGCATCGACAATGAATAAAACTGGTGTTCACAAGAATGACGACTCATCTAATGGTACAAAAGTTAGTTCACAACAAAATCTGATGCCATCGACGCCATTATCTCAACCGTCATCTGTTTCATGTGAGAGCAGTTGTTATAGTCCTGCGATTAGTATTAATAGTCCAATGAATTATCAATCGATGTCAATGCATGCCTACAAAAAACGAGATCCGGCAGAAGAAAGACAGAGACTTCGCAGTTATCGAATACCTCATTTACAGAATCGCGATCGAGTGGTCGCTCCCAACCCAACAACACAACAGAGCCATAAAACTCCGACTACAGCAACAGTTGCAGTACAGGTGCAAACAGACACTGAAGACATGATGACTAAAGCAAAAGCAGCAATTTCTTGTAAAAGTCGAAGTGTAGGCACGGATGCGATCGCGAACACTAACTTTTCTAAACCTTTCAAATCAAAAAACAAAAAATCCAAAAAAGACAAGAGCGCTAAAAATCACGACAACAAGAGATCCAAATCTCAAACTAAGACAAAGAAATCCAAGTCTAAAAAATCTCAGCCTCGAAGCGCTGACTTAATGAATAATTCAGACGACAAATTGTCATCAATGAATACAACAGAGAAAAAGAGTATCCCTGAAAACAGTACAGAATTAATGTATTCAAATTGTAATAAAATACAAACATCTATTGAAAATCGTTCTGTGATCACTAATAACGATAAACTAAATCATTTCCTGACATCAGTTCCTCATATATCAGACATAAATCATCCCAATTCGAGTTTGGAATCTCTTCAACACGAAAAGGCTTCGCCTGACAGTGGAATTCAATCACAGGGAGAATCACCGCATAGACACCAATCTATTAGTAGTGACACTGAATTCTTGGGAATGAGTGCTTCCACTTCACAACTAAATTCTCAACAAAACTCTAGACCAATGAATACTCGCAAAAAACAAAAGAATAAACAACAGTCGAAAACAGCCAAAAATGACTCAAATAATACGCCGTCAATAATGCATTCGTTATCTACGCTTTCAACTGATCCAAAAAGTTATAGAAACGAATCAGAGTTTGCTCTAAGAAGTGCTGAATTGTTTGCCGCAGCGAATAATGTTTTGCCGCAATCGTCTTCAGCTCCGATAGCGCCCAATTCGTCAAATCTCGTACAACTAACTGAGATTTTCTTAAATAATTCAAACAATAGCGAAACAGCAAATATTGATTTAAGAGTTCCCTTAAATTTAATGCCAATAATGAACAGAAATGTTTTGCCATATCCGCGATCGCATTCAAGTTCAACACATCAACCATTCATGACTCAAAAACGTGAGGATGACTTCGAATTATTGGTTCGAAGTATAAAAGATTCGATTTGTTCTCAATTTCAAACCAGTGAAAACGATGACCTGGAGTTCGGACAATTCAATATTTCTAACTCTAGTGATTGGAGACAAACCCATCGCAACACTTCAGTCCAGTCTTCTTCTGATTCGCCGGCATTTAACTCAAGACAAAGAAAAAAGAATAATGAATCGCATCTGAACGAAGTGCGGACTTCGCAAACAGAAACCATAAACAAAACTAATGATTCACAATACGATAAAAGAAATGTTTTAGATAAGGATTACGAGACAAGTCGTGATAATCAAAGAAAAAATAGATCAAAGAGTAGAAAAACTCGTAATAAGTCCAAACAGAAAGTTGATAAAAGTTTATCGTCTGATTCGAAAATCTGTTCAAATAGTGATGAAACTCAACAAAATAACAGCTCTTTTGAGTCGAACTCAAGACAACTGACTGTTGATAAAAAGAAAAATAGCGAAACATCTGCAATGGATAGCGATGACTTGATTTCATGTGAAATATCGCACATCTCTCATTCAGTGACTCCCGATATGTCGCACACAACACAAGTCTCATCAATAATACCATTTGAATCATCAAAATCTTCACTGAAACACGTTCGAAGAAAGCATCACAGAAAACATCATTCAAGACATAAAGAGGAGAGAATGGAAAAAAGTCCAGAATTTATGTTAACAATGGAGAATCTCAATAAAAGTTTTAAACTACTTAAAATTGCCAAAAGAATTACTCCTAATAATAATGATAGCAAATCAAGACATTTGTTGCCCACTGTATTCCAAGTCGCAAACTTTCTTAAAAATTTAAAAGCAAAGAAACATCATTTGGAAACTTGTCTCAACTCTTCTAATGATTGTAATGATAGCACTAAATCAACGATTAATAAGAAGACTAACAAAAAGAAAGTCAACAGTAGTATCAATCAAACGGAACAAACCGTCAGTAAAAAGATTGAGAAAAAATTTGAAGTTTCAACACAATTAGCGAGTGTTTCAAGTAATGGTTCCAATGGTGCTAATGAACAAAGACTTCCACTGAAAAAACGACATCACAGACATATTGAGAGCAAACAAACAACAAATTCCAGTTCTATAGTGACCACAACTACCACAACAACAGGCAGTTTGAGTCAACTTTATGCCAGTCCTAATCAAACAGCCGATTGTAGTGATACTAAATCGAACACTTTGCCAGTTGTTAATCACAACAACTTTAATAGCAGTACCGGTGATATTGTTCATGACTTGAAGAGAAAAATTTCTTCAGTCAATAGTTTGAGTGCAACTAATTCGTCAACTGTTTCGCCTGGAATTCAAGTCAAAAGCAAAAAGTCAAGCACTCACAGCCCTAAGAATTCAACAATTGACGCAAAAAGTGAAACAACGGATTCAACAAACGGCATAACAAACGGTAATTCAAAATTAGATACTTTAAATTTAAGAAAACAGTCACAATCAAAGTCAGCTAAATCTCAAATCGCGAATACGAGTAATACAAAAGTTAAGAAAGGCAGTAATAGCAGTAGTACAGCATCACAAGTGGTGCTCTCAAGTGATCACAAGCGTTGTCTGAGCTCAAGGAGCGGCGCGACTCATATGAGTTTGTGGCCCATAACTGGCAATACATTACGCTCTGATAGAATGAATGACTCGAAAACTACTGTTACGCCTATAATATGTGAATCACTGAAAGCGCAAAACTCTATCGACGAAACAATAGAACAATGTATCAAAAAATATTCGTTAAATCACAATCAGTTTAATAACAAAATTAATATCAATAAAGAATGCAATAAAAGGCGTAAAAGTGATGAAAGTTTTGCAAATAAGTTGTCAAATGATAAAAATGCAAAAATAAATCACTTTAATTCGATTGAAAGCAATGATTGTTTATCTGTTTCGGCAACAAGTGATGAAAATATTGGTAGTTCTCATGATATAATGAAGAATAAAAGTGAAAATATGGGTAAGTCATCTTCTAATAGAAGACAAAACGGATTAAATAAATGTTTAAATGTGCGAAAACAACAACAAAGCTCTGTTAATAACAAGACCAAATGCGATAATCAGATATCGACTGATAATAACAGTAAACGATTGACTCAAACACAGCACGAGTCGAATGCCAACAAAATCAATGAACGAACTGCTCCAAAAAGGAAACGATCTGTTAATAAGACTGGATTTACAAAACCACGAAAACGTGTTCGAAGTGAAAAAAGTGGTGCAAATAAACAAAATGCTGTTAAACAAGTTTTACATCAAAAAACAACTCATTCCACATCTAATGACTCAGTCGTCTCTCAAAATGAGCCAAAACTGTCTTCTCCTAAATATGACAAGAATTCTAGTCAACAATCGATCGATAAAAGTAAACATAATGAAAAAGTTTTAAGGATTAAGAGTAATAATAAACGAAAATCATCGAAACCTCAAAATAAAACTGATATCGCAGTCAATAAATTGAATTTAGATTCGGATGAAAGTAAAAGAACTAATACTACAAACAAAAAAGCCGATCAAACAGAAAGTGTTTCAGTCGATAAGAAGTTGTCAAATAATTTGAATAGCAGTAAATCAGCCAAATGTGAACGAAGAATGTCTAAAGCAAGCATTGACTCGGTATCTTCGACAGAAGCCTATATGAGTGAACAAAGCAGTGTCTCTGAAGCACCCGTTTATATGGTTACCGAACCTTCAGTCAAACAAATCGCTGACAACAATAAAAAGATTCATCGAATCAAATCAATACAGAGAAGTGTTCCCTATAAAAAATATTTAAAGTTTGGCAAATATTCCGATGACTATAAATCTGAAAAATCTAATGATTCGAGCGATAAATCAAAAGATTGTTCGGTTGATAACCAAAAAATAGTTAAGTCAAACACTAAAGAACCGGAAACTGGACCAAAAGAAGAACCAAAAGTAATGACAAAATTGATTCAGTTTCCAATTTGTGATAATAATGACAACAATAAGTTTAAGGAAAGGGACGATTTTGTGCTGACTTATGATTTATGGTATCAGTACCAGAAAAATCAATCATCAAATTTTTCCAATCCTTCTATTTATAAACGCATTAAGACTAATGTATTCGTAGACGTGAAACCTATATCTAAATGTCCAGTTCAAAGCTGTACGTGCTCTAAGCCTGAAGAAAGTAATAATAAAGGCTGTGGTCACGACTGTCTCAATAGATTGATGTATCAGGAATGCAGTCCCCAGTCGTGTCCGTGCGGAGAATTCTGTCAAAATCAGAGAATACAAAAACATGAATGGAGTCCTGGCTTAGAACGATTCATGACTAACGAACGCGGTTGGGGTATAAGAACTACTGAACCCATTAAGTCCGGAGATTTCATTCTCGAATATATCGGAGAAGTTGTTTCGGAACAGCTCTTCAAACATCGAATGGCAGAAAGATATCAAAACGATCAGCACCACTACTGCCTTAATCTGGACTCAGGAATGGTTATCGATGGCTATAGAATGGGAAATGAGGGAAGATTTGTGAATCACGGCTGTGAACCTAACTGTGAAATGCAGAAGTGGTCCGTCAATGGTGTCTATAGAATAGGTTTATTCGCTTTGAGGGATATTATGCCCAACGAAGAACTTTCTTATGACTATAATTTTCATAATTTTAATCTTGAAAGTCAACAGATCTGCAAATGTGGAAGTGTTAAGTGTAGGGGTTATATCGGAGGTCGTTCTCAAAAAGTTAACGGTTTGTTAGTTAAAGAAAAAACTGACAAAAACGATAACACAAAAGATGCTTCAATTTCTAAGTCTTCTGATGAATGTTCGCGAAAGCGTCGCAAAGATATGCATCAAACCAAAAGTGGCACTAACTGTAAAACTCAATCATTACAAAAACCATTACTTTTACAGCCAATGAAACCACTTTCTTATCAACAAAGTTGTTATATTTTAAAACATCGCTGTTTTCTTCTAAGAAACTATGAAAAGTTACGTCGATTTCGCAAAAAGAAACTTATTTTGCAGGAAAAACAAAAATTATTAAGTCTTCAGCTAAAAGAAGAAGATTTCACTAAAGGAAAAGAATTGAAATCAGATAACGATTGCTTTATGACTACTTTAATGGCACTCAACACAACACGTTCTGTCCGTACCAGACGTTTGGCAAAAGCTGAGAGCAATGAAGAACTGACGCGAACCGCAAAATTAGCCCAAATATTCACTGATGTTTGCGATTCGATAATACGTAAACAAAATGATATGAACTCAGAATTAGAAAGTGTTGACTCAAATCGATCTTCTGATACCAAATCATCAAATCTGCCATCAGTTTCGAAGCGTAAGAATACAGACACTAAATCCTGTCATTTAGATTTGTCTGGCATTCAGTCGCAAATAAAATGCGGTTTTTATAAGTCAGTCGAAACTTTCGAATCGGATTTTATGAAAATATTTGATTCAATAGCAAATAGTGATAACATTGAGAATACCAGTAATGCTAACGATCAATATTTACTGCAATTAAAGAATGAATTTCAAAAAATTATGAATGAAAAGAAGCCCTTTATTGAGGATATTCTGTCTTCTGGTGACTATAATTCCAATACTAGTGAACAAAATCTAACTGATAGAGAAAGTCCTCCAATCATATCAAACAAACTCCCATCAAATTTAGAATCTTCTGAACCAATCGAATCCAAAGAAATAATTCCCAAAATTAGTGAATCTAATGTCGCGTCCGATTCAACGACAGTCCAAGCATTCAATAATGAAAAAATAGATATAATCGATGAGAAGAAGCCTATCATCAAAACTGATAATAAGGAAGACGAAGAGATTATTCGGTGTATTTGTGGTATACTTAGAGATGAAGGAGAAATGATTCAGTGCGATAAATGCGAGGTATGTTTCAACTGATCCTTCCATTATATTTAGTTTGATTTAAATAATTTGAAACTAATTTAAACATATTATTTGATATGAATGTCCAGATATGGCAACATTGCGATTGTGTTGGCGTTAAATCATTGGAAGGCGACTATTTCTGTGAAATATGTCAACCGAGACCTGTGCCTACGGTCAGTTCAACAACTCTTTTAACTTAAATTTGATTATTATTATTATTCAAAATTAACCGATATTTTAATTGATAAAAAATATTTATTTTATAGGAAATACCTTTACCTCAAAGTCAAATAACACCCAATTTGTTGCCAAACTATAAATATTATTTAACACTGACTTCCAATAATTTGAAAATAAAATCCGGTGATTGTGTTTATATTCATCGATCGAAAGAAGACGACAAACATTCTAATAGAAAAACTTCACCAAAAGATAAGTCTAAAAATAGTTCATCAATAGAAGAATCGAAATCGGATTACATATTATTTAGAGTACAAAATCTTGCTATCAATGAAAACGGACAAAAACTATTATTCGGTCACCACTTTTTGCTTCCAAGTGAAACATATCACGAGCCAAACCGAAAGTTTTTCACTAATGAAGTGCTTCGTTCGCCACTCACTGAATGGGTTCCTATAGAAGAAGTTAAAGGACTTTGTTGTGTTCTCGATCTCAACACTTACTGTAAGGGACGTCCCAAAGGATTCAAAGAAGAAGACGTCTTTATTTGTGACTTCAGAGTTGATAGAAATGCTAAATCTTTTAATAAGATTTCAAAGTCAGCCCAATTCGCTGTTAACACTAAAAGCTATGCTTTCGATACATTTGAAACCAAACTTTGTCCGAAGAGAACTTATTCGGTATTTATATTTATTCTCTAATTATTCTCTAATTTCTTATTATCTAATAAATTATTATTGACCTAAAGCCACATCAAGTTCCGGAATCATATGTCAAGAATAAAACTAAACAAACTGCTAAAGAGGGCAGCGCCAAGAAGCAAATTAAAGAAAACAGATTAAAAGTATTTATTTATTTATTTTTTAATTTCAATCAAATCTAATGATTGATTTCTAATTGTTTGATAGAAGAAAAAAATGGAAAATTTGCTCAAATTGAGCGCTAAATTGTGGACTTTGTTGGAAACAAATTATGACAATACTATTGATAAAGAATTATTGACAGTCAATGAATCAGTAGAGAATCATTTGACTAAAAGATGATACCATTAATTAGATTGGATTCAACTTTTGATCATTGATTATGAAAATATACAAAACTATATTTAAACCTAATTCTGATGTTTTAATCACTTCAATACTTGAATACCTCATTCAGTCCTTTAAACATAAGCTAATAATAAGCGAATTTTAAATTACCGGTTCATTAAATAGTTTTAAACAGTTGTAAATATATTAATATTCATCTTATTATCTCAATGTTAAACATGTGTTTGTTTTGTTTCACTTTAAAGGCTAACCAAATAATAGTATAAAAAGTAATTAAATTAAAAATTGTGAATAGATTTTAAACCGTTTTAGATAAAGTTGAAAATTGTTTTAATTCATTGATTGATTTGCTGTACATATAATACTATCAATTTTGAAATCTTGTTTTTGGACCATTTTTTCACATTAATTATCATTTTATTTATTGCACCCTTCGTTCAAGCCTTTTATTAATGTAATTAATTTGCATTAAAACTATTCTCTGCAATATTATTATTAAATTTCAAAATTGTTTCAAATGTTTTTTCTCAATCCAATCCTTCAAACCTTTAATTCATCTCAAATTGTTTTCATTGATTTACAGAAATTTTTCAGATTTTAAACAAATTAAGACTTTGAGTGACTTAATTTCAATAAATAGATCAAAGGATAACATAAACTGGTTTTCAGTTATTGTGGACTAACTCTAACTCTAAAAGTATTGATGAAAAAGTTTGATAAGTTATAAACATAACGTAATTAATGTAAAAATAAAAAGTTTGGACTATTTCTATTCGTCTTTCAATAGAGTAGTGATTATTATATCAAATGTTATGATAATATCGAAAGTGAGCCAAAATAGTATTGCATTTGTTTTATTAAACTAATTATTAAATTCAAAACAAAAACTTGAAATAATGTCAGAAACGAGTTCTGACACTAACGGAGAATCGAGTTTCGAGTTTCTAAACGATAAAGACCCTAATAATGGCTCGAAGGCTAAAAATTGTGAGTCAAGTGATGACCAGTTGATGGCATTGAAGGCATTGACGGCCACGTCATTCAATTCTAACTTTATTTTTGAAATTATTATTATTTCTATTTTTCAAAACTTTATTATTTATTGAATTTATTTCTAAATTTAAAGTAATCACTACAACAATGACCACAACTGTCGACAACAAATCTGATGACAAGCCTATCATTGAAACCATAGATTCCTCGAATGTGTCTCAAGAGTTGATATCGAATCCAAATGAGGCCACAATTAATGTTCCGCTCAATGAAATGAGTTCTTCCCCAAAGAGTAGATCCGATTCAATGGGTTCCACATTTTTGGATTGGTTTACAAACAGTGAGTTCATTTCAAAAGTGGCTGAAAAGGCGAAGAACTCGATGGACACTATGATCACGACTTTAGACCCGGGAATGAAACAAATCATTTGTAAATCCATTTTATAACTCTTTTGATTTAATTGAAAAATAAGTGATTTTAGAATTGAGTTACAATTGAGTTATCCCTCATTTTAATTCAATTTGATTTTCACTACTCTTTAAAAAAATATTAAATATTC
>JAQIWZ010001693.1:0-11033 GCA_034697245.1 Malaconothrus monodactylus
TAAATACAGTTAAATATTTTGATAATGAACTCTTTTTCATGATTAAGCAGAGATTTAACTCAATAATACTCTTATTTCTCTTATTACTCTCATATTGTGTTTTTTACTAATTCTAAAAAAATGCTTTCTTGATTTCATTTCCTAAGCTAGTAATTTGTCTCTATGTTAGGACTTCAAATTGATTTTAACATTCAGAATCTAAAAGAATCTAAAATGAACTCTAACAGAATCTATCTATCAATTAAAGCTTGGGAAAAACCTTAAGCTTAAACTGTCAAATTTAGAGCTAGTCAATAGTGTGTCAGAGCTTTTTTCACACATGTCTCTCGAAATCTCTTGGGATCATACCTTCATAATTGGGTCGTATATTTTTATCATATCCGTTGTTTATCAATGATTTCAATACTTTTGTCACTTCAGATCCAGTTTTGCTGCAGCAAAAATAATTTTACAAAGAGTTTTATTATTCATAAGAAGATTATTTTTTAGGTAAATGACTCTTAATATTTAAAATAAAAAAGCATTTGGTCTGAATAAGGGTTATATTTATACAAATTTAATACAAGTATTCTTATAAGAATCAAGTTTTAATGTTGTTTTTTATGTGATATAAGTTTTTCGATTTGCTCTCAAGAGGAATAATTAGTAAAACAGTATTTCTACAAAAAAAATTGTTTGTTTTCCAACTGCTGAGTTATACTATTCTTACTAATTCTCTGAAATTAATCAATTGGATATTATCTCAAGAGCTTTTGGACTTATTTTCTGATTTTTCTTTTGAATTTTATAAGATATAGAATAAGAGTAAATAAAAATTTGAAGGCCAAACCCTCGAAATAATATCTATGCTTGAAATGAATCGAACAAAACATTAAACGTTTCTACAAAAAAAAAATTATAAAAATTTCTATTATTCCTCAATTGAAGGAAAGGAATATAAAATGTTGAAGTTATACTTCAATTCTTAATTCTGAGGCAACAAATTTTGTCAGCGAATTATCAAAATGAAATTCTCATTTCCTTAAATTAATGGTATAAATTGAAAAAGAATATTAAAAAACTAAGTCACTGACAATTTAGCTCCAAGAAAAAAAACTTACTTTTCAATACAAAAGCTGCAATTCAAACAGAAATCACATAACAAGCTTAAAATTATAAAAACTTTCATTTTGAATGAAAAAGTAACAAAATGAATAAAATAAGTTACAAAAAAGTATTTGAATAGTCTTGAATCACAAAAGAGTCGAAAGTAAAGGTTCTTTGGATTAAGTCAATATTCATGTATTGGATGTAAACTTTGAATCGAAAAAGTTTCTCACATTCACATTCATAATAAGATTATTAACTCTTAGATTCTCCTATAAAACGATAATAAATAAAACGCGAACTGGATTTGCTTGACTTAGAGTTAATAAATGTTATATCGCATTCGCAGTGCGTTTTATTACATTGAAATAAAATCAAAAAACAATTTTATGATCATATTATAAAATAGTTAAAGAGTCTTATAAAATATTCTCAGGAAATTCTTCGGCAAATAAAAAACCTTTTTTCTTTCCAAACTCAAAATCGTAAACATACTTTTTTTTATTTCTCTCGCAATTCTTTCACTATATTTTTGCGTCAATTATTACATTATTTGAACAAAATTATGATATTTTAAAAGAAAAATACAACAATTAACGATCTTTCACTTATTTCAAAGTTAGTTATACAGTAGTTACGATTTAAAGATTGTTATCTAAAGCATTTTTCGATCAATCAATTAGAGATTTATTGACATAAAACCGCGAATTTAAAAATAAAATGTTTATTTATTTATTTATCAATGAATTTTAGAAAATTCATTTCAATAAGAAATGGAATAATCTTAATTGACGAGATAAGTTTAGTTTCATTAAGTTTATTAGAAGAAATTATTTAGTATTATATTTGAAACTTTTCGTCAAAAAAATACTTCAATTTTGTCGTTTTATACATTATTCTTAAATTTGATGTTTGAAAATCAGTTCTTATTCTTTCATATTTTATAGATTGATAATTGATTTATTCTTAAATTTGATCAAAAGTTGATGTCATTTTATTGCATTGAAATCAATTGCCTAACTAATGATAGCTTTATGACAGAGAATTGATGAGTTTTGTTCAATTCATTTTTTTTGTTAAAAGTTTATATTCTAGTTGGAAATCTCCGTTTATTATAATAGAACTTATAATTTGAAGTACTCGACACTTCGTAGATTATAAATTTCAAAAATTCAATTCAATTCAATGTAAATCAGTGCTGATATTAAATATTTTGTATGGAATTTCACATATTCTATGCATCGATTTATTTTTGAGAAAATCCCAATCATTCCATTTAACAAAGAGTTTGTAGCTGTGAATAAACGGCTTAATCGCACGCTCAACAATAGCGCCAACCCATGTTCATGACATTTCAAATAAATCAGTAGAAAATACAAACTATTCATTTAAACACAAGCAATTAAGTGATGTCGAGCCTAATTTCCTATAATACAACTGGTAAACAAAGTGATATTTATTAATTTAATATGTTTTGATCTAACTTTACAGTCAGAATAAGTTCTAAATCAGAATTTAAAGGCGACTTATGTTACCATTCAAGTTATTGAATGAGATTTGAAGTCACTCTTAAAAATTAAAGTACAGTCGGCTTAGAAAGAGCGTACAAATGAACTAAAATAATAAGTTTGATAAGACTTATAAATTTTTTTCAAAGTCTTTTCACAATTTAATATCAATAGAAAATCAGTGTTTATTTGCATGACTTATAATTTGTCTAATAAGTCATTTCATTTGTTTTGTTGAAAGAGATGTTTTTAATGTAAAACTATGTCTTCTATTTATTAAAAAATTTGTGACAATTTAATGTTTAGATCGTTATTCTTATATTTCTTTTTCTGTTTACTCTATTTATATTAACAATATATTTATAAGAATAACGGTTAAAGCATTAAATTGTCACAAGTTTTTTTTAATAAATAGAAGACATGGCTTTACATTGAAAACGTGTCTTTCAATAAAACAAATGAAATGACTTATTAGACAAATAAACAGTGATTTTCTTTTGATATTGTATTGTGATAACACTTTGAAAACATTTATAAGTCTTACCAAACTTACTATTGAGTTCATATGCGCACCATTTATTGTTTGTCTGTACATAAAAGTTTCGCACAAAGCCCTTCATTTTATTAACAAATAAGAATAAAATACAAAGCACTCATTTGGCAGACTTATGATATTTATAGCTAATAAGTGTTAGTCTTAATATCTATTAGGCTAATATTTTTTAGAATTGAAGCCTTCAATATTATATTGATTACAAGAAAGTGCAAACAATAATTATCACACTATTATGTTGAGCAAAACTCTAAATAAATAATTTGAAAGAATTGCATCCAAGAAAATGATGCAATAAATTCATTTGAAAGCATTTTTCTTTCTTAAAAGTAGTGTTTTTCCAAAAATTTACTGTATATTGATTTTAGTTTATAAAATAAAGTTTGTCTCACAAATGCATAGATCTTAACCTAGTTTTGCACTTTTCCACTATTTTTAATGCAGTTTTAGGAATTTATTTTGAATTCATATCTACCACTATAATGACAGACATTCTTTTCGTGGCTTTAAATAATAGTTTTTTAAACCTTATGGTATGTTGAGTACACATAATCTCATATTCTGCATAATCTTAGATCAATCCTTGAGCAATAAATAACTCTTGAACTTTGAAAAACGAGTTGAATTTCGAGTTACAAAAAAATGAAAGAAAAAAATATTATTTCTTATTCATTATATAAAAATAACTAAAAATAAATTGATAGATAAAATGTATTCAAATAAATATGATGCAAACTTTCGTTGGATTACTTTTAGTTTGCCTGAACCAATTCCAATCATATAAATCGTTCTCCAAGTCATTTCTATAAATATGAGTTATAACCTAGAGATGTACTGTACAAGAGGTTCTTCAAACATAAATATATCTATAAAAAGAATGGCAAAGAATCTTCTAACGAGTAAATAATAGATACAAAATAAAATAAAGCCTATAAAAGTTAGTTCTTTACAGAGTTCAAGATTTGAAATGAAAAAAGTATTTCAAGACATATCACTCATAAAATATGCATTCTTTAAATATTTCCTAAAGCGAATATTGAATATTTTTTTATATATCCATCTTTTAAGTGCATGCATAAAAATATTAGGTTCAATGGATTTAATCCAATATATTTTCGAATCTGAATAAAGTGAAAATTCAGATAAAATGCACCGCATTCTCAATCAATGCCTATATTTCAGAAAATTTCGAAAACATATTTTATCATTTTTCTCTTTGGACTAAAATAAAAAATAGAAACGAATTATTGATTTGCAGACTATATTTGGAGCAATTCAATCTCCTAAATGCATTGAAATGTATTGAACGGCTCTTTGATCTTATTTGTTATCATATCAATTATTTTCTTTTATTATTTTGATCCAAATAAATTTTCTGATATAACTCAACCGAATTATTTCAAGTAATAAAAGATTATTTATTGAGACCAACTTCAGATAAACTGAAGATAAACTTTGGATTTTTTAGCAAAAAATAATGATAATAAATAAATAAATAAAATAAAATAAAATCTTAAGTATAAGAATTTTTTTCTCATATTAAAAACGACGAAAGTTTATCATTGAGATAGTCATAAATATAAAATGATTAAGACTAATATATTTTGTTGCGAATTTGATTCTTTCCGAATTTGAGATTTCACGAGCAGATTATTATTGATAAAAAAGCATTAATCAATCTTAAGAATGAAAAGAGGTTCATATACGGTATAATATCCTGAAATCTTCGAATGAGTTCAAACATCTTTCGCATGAAAAGTTGAAAGTCATTTATATGAATCTGATTACCTATTTTTCATTTTTTTTTATGAAACTTAACTTTTGGCATAATATGAGATTTGATTCTAGTTTTGGGAAATTAAAATTTTTGTTCTCAAATTTATTCTAAAAAGAACTGAAAGACATAATTTAACATTTCTGATTCGCATATATTTTTCTAGCATTATTTGAGGTTTACATCAGTTCAGCATAAGCCTAAGTATCCTTAAGTACGCTTTTAAGTAACATGATTCTCACAGAATATAAAGGAATCGTGTAGATCTTTCTTTAATCCCACTCTTATAACATTTTGAATGTACAAATGAGCTCGAGATGAAGCCTGACTAATGTCTAGTTCTAAATAAATACTAAAAGTAAATTCGGTCCAAAGAATTGGGAATACTTATGATTACTGCTATTCTTGATATCGATTAACAGCTTATTTATAGATCTCTTTGTCATAGAATTTAAGCTAATTTCAGATGCGTTGAAATGTTTCTCTCATAATCAAGTTTTGACAGATATCCAAACATTGAAATAAAATTGTCAATCGTTTAATCTCTCAAAAGAATTTTTGAAAAATAAGACAAACTAATGTTCAGTTATGTCTATCATTTATGAATTCACTGTAATTTATTTATTTGCATGGATTGAACACAAAAATAGTCAAAGCCTTTAACTAAAACATCTTTCAAGAGACACAAACATGACATCAATTTAAGTAATAATGATTTGTTTCTCTATTTAGAAACAATGCGGTTTAATTGCTTTTAATAAATAGCTATGAGATAACCAGCGCTAACAAACAGATATCAGAAAAGATTTCGGAGAATGCGATGTTAAATATCAATTGTTTACAAACAATTAAATTTAAGTAAATGGACATTTAATAGAGACTTAATTTCTTTTCTTTTATAAATTAATTCAGAATATATTTAATATAATTAGAATAGAGTTTTTGTATTGAAGTCAGTGTTAAAACTAATGATCTGCGATAGCATTATATTCATTGTGCTATTCATTTGATTTATTCTAATGCTAAGCATTAAATCAATTTGATATACAATGAGATTCTTTTACAAAGTATGCACATAAATAAAATTTCGGTTGAAAAAAATTCTTCGATATCAAAACCAGACTTTTCGTCTGGAAATAAAAATAGAAATAGTGTTAAATCGAATGAAAGTTTTCAATAAATATAATAAGAATAAAGTTTTTTTTGAAATGGAAATAAACAAAGTTTCAGAATAATTGAAAGAATCATAGCTTTCAAAAAGTAATAATTTTACTCAAAAAATTGAGAAAAAATTAGCCACATATGGGTTTTCGTATCTTGAAAGGAGATATTGTTTTTTATAAAGTAACCTAAATATCTAAGATTTTGTTATGTTACCGAATAGTTTTGATTACTAATAAAAATAAGATAGAAAGAAAAAAGAAAAAAGAAAGAAACAAAAAGAAAAATCAATGTCGCTAAGGATAAAACATCCAGCATTTTGAATGATCTCTTTCTTGATACTCTTTTTCGCCTTTAGTCTTGAATGAAGCCTTAAAACATTTGAATAATTTATGCCTTGTAAAAGTTTACTCACATCAATTGAACCGATCACATCAACTAATCGATAGTAAGTTTAAGTTATTGTCAAAATAAATCTTCATTTTAAAGTATTTGGTTTTTAGTTTAGTATTACGATTGAATGAGTATATTATCAAAAAAAACTCATTTCTTTGAAAAAAATTAGTCGCAATGACTTTTAATGTTTGAATTTCATTTGTTTAAACGCTACTTAATAGCTATTTTAATCATAGAAAGTCAACAGAAGATCTCAAATCTATCAATTATATCCAGCGGAGCAATGCCTCAATTAATTTATATTTAATGGCTCAGCAATTTTCAAACTTGACAACAAAAAATCAAAAGAGTTTCAATCAGTTGAATTCATTTTTTCTTATTTGAGTTTATTTTAAGAAAATGCTTGAGTCTATTTTTTGAAGCCTTTAAAATTATATTTACAAATTTCAAAATGATTATCATTTATTATTCATTATTATTCATTAAATGTCTGAAAGGCTTATGAGCCGTGAATACATTGAAAGAATTTTGAAGTTCAAATATTAAATTTCAACTACCCACTGAAATAAGATCCTAAAGAATTAACTGAGAAATTATAATAGAAAAGTTAATAATTTATAATAAATTATAAAAAAATTTGAATCAAAAAGAAATATGATCTCATATTATTGTATTCACTTTCATAATTATGGATTCATTCGGGATTTGAGGCGATTTTATTAGCAAATATGTATTCAGCTTTTATTCAAAGAATCGGTTCAAGACTTTTTTTAGAAAAACTAATGAGACATTTTAAGTATGTCGTAAAGAATATCAATTCAAAAGATGTATTCATAAAGACTAGTGAGGTATCTTTTGAATATCATGAAGAAAGCAATAACAAAGTTTTTACAAGAGTTATCATCGGTTAAAAAATAGTTATTTTGGCATTAATCCTAACCTTAGCTTGAGTTTATTGAATTGCATCTTTTGAGGTAAATGTAGTGCACATTCTCATCATTTTAGACCTAAACTTCATGTGCGCGTAATCGGGTATATGTTTGGGATCAATATGAACACAGCTAAGGATCGAATAAATGACATGTTTCTTAACATTTCCATTTCATAGTTTGGATAAATATAACACGAAATTAGTTTTGTATTCAGTTGTAAAAAGTTATAAACAAATAATAATTCACGTGTTTTTGTAAAATATTGAAGAAAATTAAATCATTTATATCGATAGATGACTGAAGAGTTTGTTATTGATTTAAACAGTAATTGTGTATCAAATATGTCTTATGAAGCATTTTCATCTGAATTTCTTAATGAAAGTTTAAATCTTAATGAAAGTTTATCAGTAAATAAATCAAACATAACTTATAAATTACTACCACTTGAAGCTTGTGATAGTTGGACACAACTATTACTTACTCTATTGTATTTGTTAACATCATTGATAGCATTCAGCGGTAATATTGTATCAATTGTTGTACTAATTGTTGGTAAACGTTCTTCGCGTGAATTGAAAAAATATTTGATCAGTTTATCGGTTTCTGATATATTAATGGCATTATTTTCAATACCGTTCACATTCACTGATTTCATGTTAGGTCGTTGGGTATTGCCATCAATTCTTTGTCCGTTTGCACAATTCATAACAATATTCTCATTATGTGCATCAGTCGGTACACTAACTGTTATAGCAGTTGAGAGGTTTGTCAATACTTTTTAACATATTTAATGCATAACATTAACATTTTTTGTTGCTCGGAATAAATCGTTTCAATTAATGAATTTTAGCTCAGTTCACAAGTTTTCGTGATATTTTGTGTAAATCTTAAAATAAATGAATAAATTTTTTGGAGCCATAAAACACAGCTTCTTTGCGGAAAGTGCTGATGATTTCCGAAATAATTGTGCGATTTAACAACATTTCGGCCTTATATCAAAAAGTTCAGGCTTTCTTTGGTATAAAATAGTTGAAACTTAAATCCATTTAATACTGTAAACTAGGCCTTCGCAGACCGCGACCCGAGGGCCAAACTTGGCTCTCGATCTTTCATTTCATGGCTCGCGATGACTTTTAATATGAGAAACTTTTCTCTTTTCTCTCTTAGATGTAAAAATGTGAAAATTTGAATAAAATCTTGAGAAATTTCTCGGAAAAATTCAACGTCTGTGAAATTTTTTGCTCGATAATTAATTTATATCAAAAATTTGTCTATCTCAAGAAAAAAGTTTGCGAAGGCCTGCTTTAAACTGTCAAAATAGACATTAAATGATAGAATTTTCTTTCAAGAATACTGCGAATTATATATTCATTTTTTGTTTCCTAAAATTTTGTAACAATGGATCGAAATTTATTTATTTAATCTTTAACAAATTATTATTTTGTGAAAAAATCAAGAATTTAACAGTTGTACTCTGAAAGCAGGAAACTTATCTTCACTTTGAAGTTTTAGTTCGAACTTATTAAGTTTTAAAATATCTTGAAAGTAAAGCTTTTTTGTAATAGTAATCACTTGTGAAAAGATCTTAAAAGCTAATCGTTATAAACGATTGCAAAAGGGAACTATCTGCTCATGTTTTGACGATTTTGTTGAAGTAGTCAACTTTTTTATAGCTTTCCACTCAAATGGAAACAAGAGTAGGAATGTGTTGATTTTGGATCTCATGAGATTTATTCCTCTTGTTACTTACAAATTAAGTTTAATAGTTTTGGTCACTAATCATGTTTATGTTCTAACCATAACATGACAATTTTGTTTTGACAACTAATTATAATGTCATAACAGGTTTTGGAGTTATTTGTCAAATGTCAATGTTATCATTCGATATCATAGCAATTATAGTTTCAATAATTTTAGACTAAATTCTAATTTTCAATAAAATAAATCAAATAATTATAATAATTGATGTAATTAAGAAAGTTTAGAATTATTCTGAAAAGTCAGTTTTAAAGGATTTCGCCCGAAAGAAAATTCTATGTTTTCGTCTTATTTTTTATATCTTGAGAAAGAGTTTTTGAGTTTCTCTTTCTTTATGTGATTCATGTGTATTAGTTTAAGACTTAAGTTAGAGATGTATTTATTATATAAAAAGACACATTTTTCAATATTCTCATAGATTTTATACTCAGAACTTATAAATTATTCATAACAAAAGAGTTTCGACATGTGTTATTAGATTTTTTAGAAAGAAAAGATTTATTTTTGACTTTCCGATCGCATCAAATATGATATTTATTTGATATATGATTCTGAGGAACAAAAAATTAGAGAATTGAAACATAATAATCTATTTTAAATAATGCTATATTTTCTTAAAAATTTCAAATTTCGTTTAAAACTTCGTTTGGTTCATTTTATTATTTCTCATAAAATTCAAATTCAAGTTATGATTAACGACTTGATAAAGAAGATGACTTTTTAGAATCAAAAGATAAGGGCGTGAAATATTTTGAATATAAAAACTTCGGTTATGATGTGGTTTATGCGTGAGATTAAGGGAAAATGCGTTCAACAATAATTTAACCTAAATTAAGGCATTTTGAATAAATTGGCAATTATTTTCTAGTGCGCCCACAAATTAAACTTATAAAACAACAGGAAATTATACTAAATTGTTAGTTAAGTTTGTGTGGCTTATCCGCACGAGGAAACAACCAGTTAATAAATAAAATCTTATATATTTTGGGTAATGGTTTTTAAAATTTCATTAATAAAACGAAAGCTTATAAATTTGTTTCCTTTTTCAACTATTCAAAAAAGTGAAAATCTTTCAAAGCTTTAAAAAATTATTGAAGAAATTTTAGGAAAAAAATTGAAGTTTCAAAACTCTGGAATCATTACTTTTGCATCAAAAGTATTGTCACTGTATATCTAATCGGAAGAGTGAACCCCCAAAGTGTTTTAAGTATCACAGAATCAGACCTTCCGGTACATCAGATCTGGCAAAGTATGGCTTAATCTAGTGAAAGCAATTTAGTATAATTGAGTTTTATCTAAATTAAACACACGGAAGAACTTAATACAATAAAACTCATTACTATTTGAATAATATAATTGACTAAATGAAGTCAATTAAATCTTTGATTTTTTTTTCTTAAATTTAAGTTTATAATCGAACAAATTTGATAATCATTTTCAAATAAGTGAAGCTAAAAATTACTATAAAATGGATGCATTGGAATACGATTATTAATAATTATTTTATTCTAATAAAAGTTAAAGACTAAGGATTATAAAAGCGTTTTATCTAAATTTTAACTTTGAAACATAAAGTTCATGACATTTCATTCCATAGGTTATAACTAGTGTTGGTTCCGTTCCAAGTTTTTTAATTGAGTCCCGTTCCTATTCCGTTCTTAAATAGAATTTTCAATTCCGTTCCGTTGCTATTCCGTTCTCAAAGAAAATTTGAATTCCGTTCCGTTCCTATTCTATTCATTAAAAACTTTTTTCTAATCAGAATTATATTTTCAAGTTTTATTGCAAACATATATTTTTAAAACATCGCATTAAAGTATTGCAATCCTCTAATATTGCATTCATTTATTGTTTATGTAATTTGA
>JAQIWZ010001694.1:0-11026 GCA_034697245.1 Malaconothrus monodactylus
TTAGTCTATGAATGAAGAGATATATTTAGAACTTAAAACTTTTATAGAAAATAAATTATTTTAAGCTCTCATTAAAATTCTCATTAAAATTCTCATTAAAATTCTCATTAAAAATATTATTCTGTCAACTGTTAAGTTATTAATGAGTTCAATTTTAAGCACATAATTCTTGACAAATTTCTACAATCAATTTCTACAATCTTCACGAATTAATATTTTCTGCAAATACATTAATCAAAGAGCCCATGAAAGAAGTCGACTATCGATTGCATCCTATATTTTAGTTGAGAGAACTTTTAGTTTATGACATAATTACACAAACTTATTAAAAAAATTAATATTTATAAACTTTTTTAGACTAATTAAAAATTCAGGAATTAATTAATTAATTGGTCGGCTGTCGAAAAGTTAAAATAACAGGAGAAGAGTGTTTGAATTCACATTTGAATATAATTAGTCTAATTGAAGAACATTTTGAGTACAATCTGAATAATGAGTTATTGATACGAATCAAATCAATCAAACTTATAATTAATTCAAATTTCATAACAATTTTTTTGTAAAGTTTTTTAAGGCTCGAGAAAAAAGTGAAACCCATTAATCTTATCGAAAAAAGTAATTCAGTATATAATTAGTAAAACCATAAGTTTAAAAAAAGAAAATAATGAAAACATTATTAGTGAAATCTATATTTTTATTGGCAGAACACATTTCACACTTGATTTGAAAACAAATGATGTTTAAAAATAACATAAGCAGATAAAGATCATCACAATTATAGTTTAAGATTAATTGTTTAGATTATAAAAGAGGTCGAGTTTAAACATTGCTTATTATCAGTGAATATTCATAAATATGTTAATATCAAAGCACTTTAGAAACACAATTAGAGGACATTTACGTGTATTACAAGTCACGAAACTTTGTTTAACATGAGAAAGACATTTATAGAATACAATTATGACATTTAAATACAAGTTTAGGCACTTTTATTGAAACATAATTTAGATTCAAAGTATTTAAAAAAAAATAATAATTAAAGCGATTAAAAAAAATTTTATGCTTCAATAATTTCTAGAATTTTCGTTTCAACTAAAATAATTTCTAAATTTGAATATCTATCTCGTTGAATACCATGAAATTCCAGGCAATCCTTTTAATAAACCCTTTATACCATAACCAACACCAACATTTCCTGCTTTAGTTCCAGAGCTGATGACCTGAACTGTTGTGTGAATCTTTTTCTGCTTTTTAACCTCTTCTTCTTCGTCGTCATCGTCATCATCATCATCATCGTCGTCGTCGTCGTCATCATCTTTGCCATCAGACGAATCTGACTTTTTCTTTTTCTTCTTCTTCTTCTCTTTTTCTTTTTCTTCCTCTTCTTTTTTCTTTTTCTCTTCTTTTTTCTTTTGCTCTTCTTTTTTCTTCTGCTCTTCTTTTTTCTTTTGCTCCTCTTTTTTCTTCTTCTCATCTTTTTTCTCTTTCTCTTCTTTTTTCTTTTTCTTGAGAAGTTTTGCCCAATAGCTTAAGTCCATAACTGGTAAATTTGGCGTTGGAGTATAGGATGACACGAGTTCATGTCCATTATTTATATCCATCAAAGAGTTTGTATAATCATTACTGCCGTCTTCGGTGTCGTGATTATCGTATAGTTGAGGCGAACCATAATAAGAATCTTCTTCTAAACCGGACAGCATTTGAGAATAAGAATCGGAATTTGATTCTGAATACGGATTATTACGCATCTTAAATGACTTATAAGATTCTTGTGTATCAAATTTTGTCTCATCATTGATTGGTCGGAAGTCAGAATTTTTGGGATAATTTAGATTTCCGGATGAATTTGTGAGAAAATTTTGATTATTAAATAGATTGTTAAGTGAAGAATAAGTCATACTATTTAAATAGCTTGGGATTAGTTGAGAAAAATTTCTATTTGTCATTAAATCTGGATATCTGAACAAATTTTCATTATTGAAATTCACTGAATTTTCTGTTGATCGGTATTTGGCATAACTGTTAGACCTTTCAAAATCATTAGTTCCTGTATCACGTGATTCTTCTGCTATCAAACTATCATTTTCAGAGCCTAGATTATAATTGATATCTCCCATCCTTTTTGAAAACTGAAACTGAGTTCCCTTTTTATTCGTATCATTATAAGTATTGGTCCGTCTATTAAAACTGGGAACCGCTATAACAGGACTTATCTGTGATTCTGATGGTTGAAAATCTCCGAAAGATTCCATATCTCCATTACTATCAAAATGATTGTCTTTACTGTAGTCAGTCTTGAGTTTAGAGCCACCCAAAGGAAAACCATTGGGTGAAGACATGATATCGTTATCATCCTTAACAGCAGCAGAAGTCCTAACATTCACATTATTAGAAGGAGCGCCCCATAGCTTTCTATACCACGGAAGCGACAGATAATTCTTGAAATTTCTCTTTTTATTCATTAAAAAACTGCCGCCATTGAAGTCAAAATTGCCTTCATTTTCATCCTTATTGTTATCCATGTCTTTATTTTTATCTTTATCTTCATCTTTCTTCTTCTTCTTCTTCTTCTTTTTATCCTTCTTTTTCTTCTTGTCCTCATCGTCATCTTCTTCGGGAGATTCAGTAGTCGTATATTTCTTATCGTTGTCGTCGTCGTCGTCGTCGTCATCGTCATCGCCGTCATCATCACCGTCGCCATTACCATTACTGAAATATCATATTTTAAGTTTGATTCAATAGTTTTAGTCATAGCGTAAAACTTTTCTTAAATTTAAAAAATCTAATCTTAAGCGCAAATATAAATTATAAGATGCTATCAGTTTTCAATGTTCATTAAACTTTCAATAAAAAAGAAGTTTAATTTTTTCCCCCAAAAAAACTTATGAATTCATGAAATTAAATAAAGTTTATGATAAGTTCAAAACTCAATCATGTATTGAAAAGAATGCGCGAATAAGAAAAGTATAGATAATTGTTTTCTGCGAAACTTTTACGTATTAGTTGAATAACTTACGACTTCATTCCATGATTGCTGACTTGAATATTATGTCTTCCGAGAAATAACATGAAATTCTTCCTAAATTCATTTTCGTCCTCAAGTCCATTTCCTTGATTTGGTTGATTATTCCGAGCATTGAAAAGTCTTCCCAATAATAGTATTTGAATCAAATTGAGAAACTTTAGCGGTAATGTCCCGACTAGTGCTGTCGGTATGAACTGTATCCAAGACGATGGATCGGTTGCTACTTGACCGGCAACTAATTTCACATTATTCTCACTATCAATTAGTAGACTTAAAACAACGAATTCCAAAGTTAACAAAAAATTTATTTTATTCATTTATCTCGATTTTTAATTTTTGCAAAAAATTCCTCCAAAAAATAAGTTTTTATCATAAGTAATTTGAATGAAAAGTAAAAAAACTTTTTTGAATAAGTGAAACACAATATCAAAACTTATCTCAAACACTAAATTTCTTCATTTCATTTTTGTGATAACGAAAAACTTGAAGCTCTCTTCGAGTATTATCGTTACAGAATAAATAAAGAACTAAAAATGAAAATACAGGTAAATATATTTTTTTCGGTAACAATTTGGACGCACAAACGAACAGATTATCTAACAGTTGACACGCTTTCTTAAACTCAATTCAATGTCTAACTTAAGGTTTAACTCATAAGCTTTCACTAAAAAACAAGGATTATTGAATCTGTAATAAAAGACTGGGAGCAAAAAGAATTTTCTCATGCGTAACATAACTGTTAATTTATGTTAAAAGATAATCAAATGTGCTATTAGTTCACTAAATGATGCGAATTACCCAAAAAGAAAAATCGGTATCAAAGTTAAACATTTCAGACTATATTTCAATTTATAATAAGCACTGAATATGATTTGCATTTCAAGTGATGCTTAAATCATACTATGATTTATTGCTTAATTTTCTCTTGTTATCAATAATAACCTCAAATAACAGCCGAATATCGATTGCATTAATCAATTGTTTTAAATTAGAAAAATTAGATGAGTTCTCAAGTCTATCAAAACTAAAAATATTGATATATTCAATTGATTGCTTCAAAGACTATCTTTCACGCAAAAAGATAAATTATTTAAATACTTGGATTAAGAAATAGCTTTTGTTTGTGATATATTGATGGCCAAAAAAATTTTTTCAAAAGCAATTAAAAATTAACATTTAAAAAAAGTCATTCGTTTCGTTTGAATGAATGGAAAACTTTATTTACTAATGAGCTCAATATTAAAATGCAGAGAAATTAAACATTTAAACTATTTTTATAATAAGAAAAAAACAATTCTTAATGAAAGACAAATCGAAATAAAATGAAAACTAAATATTTTTTGAAAACTGATATTAATTTTAATTGATATCAAATTTATAATCCTTTATTGATAAAGACTTGCTATACATCTCTTTAAAGCCATTAACAACTCTGTTATAACCGTCCGAGTCATAGACAGTGCGCCCACAATTACAACCACTAAACGGTTCTTCAATACAAATTAATTCCCATTGATTTGGATCTTCTCTATAGACGATAAGATCCTTTTTAAAAGTGCGACCCAAACGAACAGACGCCACATGTTTTGTGAAATCAAATCTAAATAAATAAAATTTAAAGAAACCGAAAAACAATTGCGCGAGACTTTCATTATTATGACTATTGAATGGCAACAAATCATTCAAATCAGGCATTTCTGTGAAGGACTTGATATCTGTGTATCGGTCGAAGAGATCGGGACTTATTTGTTGGAGACATGGCAGAACAGGTGGTCGACAGCATTGCAGATAAAATATGACCATTAATTCCATGCAATAACTCGATAGAGCTCCAGAAAATGCATTGATTATTGAGTTTTGTTTCGCCCATCCCTTGATTGCTAAACAAATGGGAACTACTCTCCAGTCGACTAAAGGAATTAACAAAAGAAAAAAGTTTATCAATTGTTTTATATCAAATTTAAATATGATTTCTTTGACTCAAAAGTTTTCTGACCTCAAGAATTAATTTTAAGAAAAGTTATTGAAAATTTTGATTTAAAACTTGTGGTTAAAAAATAGAAAATTAATCCAAACTCTGATTTAAAGAAACGTTTTAATCATTCAATAATTTATTTGAATCGAAAGAAAAAAAAGTTTTAAACTAACGTTTTGAATAGCAATACAAAAGTCTAGTATTTCTGATCCCAATCTCATTATTGACATTAATCTCGACTTGAATTTTGAATTTGTGATCAATAAATCGAAGTATAGGAACTCTGGCGTCAATCACTTGCGAGTCATTTAAATGAAAGCCATTTTGGATAAGTATTTGTTCAATAGACCTCAAAATATGCAACTTTTTAGACTTAACTAAATCTAAATCATAGAAATTACTGACAATAAAACAAAGATCAATATCGCTCTCAATAGTCGCGAAGCCATTAGCCGTCGACCCGCTTATGAATAGTTCTACAAATTTTAGTCCATTTTCACTGAAATAGTCATAAATTGTTTTAATTAAACTATTTTTAAGCTTTACTTTTTGGTCAAAAACTCTATAGTTTTGAGTCTTTTTTAAGTAATAAATCCATAGCTTTTGTGATAATAAGTCGTCCGAATAGTCGTGTGTTTTGCTGTTGAAGATATACTTCACTTCAATTAATTGTTGTTTAAATACATCTAAATTTATGGCCATTTCGTTCACTTTTTTTATAACGGAATCATAACAACAATCAAATTGTTTTTTTTTGAAAATAAACACAAAAACTTTTCACATGTTTTTCATCACGTGTTCAAAGCATTAATCAATACATGCATTAAAGGGAAAGAAAGTATTGAATATTCAAAACATAATTTATATATTAATACAGTTTCTAATTGTGTGCAAAAAAAACTTTAATTATTAATTGATATGACTTTAAACTCTTTATAATTAAATGAAAATTTAATGGACTGCAACAGTGACCAGGATTTTGAGTCTGGGGAGGGGAGGGCTTAAGTCTGAGCAGTTTTATGAAAGCAAAGCTTTATTGTTTAATTTGATGCAAACTTTTCTATCAATTATTTTAAGTGCAAATTCTTTGAAGAAATCAAAGATTTAATATTTGTTTCAAGACTTTTCTAAACTTCTTCTATGAAACGAGCAATAAATTATCGCATTATTAAAGCCTTAAATCGAGTCTTTAAGAGATTTCTTTCGTAATAATAGATAAGAATCTGAACTTATTTTTACTGCAAATATATGTTAATCAAAGAAAATGAGAAAACTTTTTATTGAACTTCTATTCATTTGAGACTCTCTTATATAGAGCGTTAAATTCTGAGTTCAATTTATATAAATTTATTTAAAGCATTAGTTCCGCAATTGTCGGCCAAACAAAAAGAGTAGAAATCGATATAACAAGATTAATATTTATTTATTATTTCATAATCTAATAAAATTTCAAGTTTTTAAAGTTATTCAAAACAAAACTAACTTTGAGTTCAACTCATTTTTTCATTTAATCAAATTTTGAATAACTATTGAATTGAGTTGAATTCTTTTCAATTCTTTAAGAAATTGATGCAAATAATTATTATTGAGATATTATTTTCGAAAAAATTTTCTTTTATTGAAACCTTGAGCTCTTATAATCTAAAGTTAAAAAGTAATTAACAATTATAAAGAATAACATTAAATACATTGAAGACAAAAAACATTGAATATTTATACAGAAGTAAAATGTGATTAAATATATTCTTATGCTCTGTTCATAATTGAATTTTTTTATAAGCTTTAAAAGTTTTGATGAAAATGGCTTTTTATGATTAGACATTACTTAATAGCAAGTAATTCTTGAGCACTAATTATAGTTAAAGTAAATCTAATTTCACAAAACAATAAAGACATTAAATTTAATTTCACAACAAAAAAGACAAACCAAACAAACATATTATGAGACTATAAATGAATTTTATGACTTATACAAAGTAACGAATTCACAATAACTTAAGAATATTTTTAAAGAAATAATAGGAAAAAGTAATTTAATTATGAAAAATACTTTAAACTTGATTATTATTCGCGCTAACATCAGTGCTATTAATACTAATAGCAGTTGTGGTCTCATTAGAACTACTATTAAATAATTCAAGACTATTGTTTTCATCACTTCTTCTATCAGAAGAATCAGAAGAATCTCTCCTAAAAAATCGCGGAAATTTGAACCAACTCTTCAAATATGAGCCCAGATTTAAGTTATGTAATTGTGTCGGTTTACTAATTATCTGAACAGTTGTGTGCATTTTTTGTTCATAAGAATCGTCTGATTCAGTGGTGACCGAGTCTTCGTCGTCGTCGTCGTCGTCGTCGTCATCATCGTCTTTCTTATCTATAGAATGGGTTAACATTCGTTTGTATTGATTCAAATCCATAAACTTTACCGGTTGTTGTGGTTCGGATTCAGATTTTTTGGTATAACTTGTCATTCGATTAGACGATGATTTCATAATTGGATCTATTGTTGAACTGCTATTCTTTTGCTTATTCTTATCACTAAAAGCGTGCAATAGTTTCATCATTTTCTCTTTAATCGCTTTTCTGTCAATTGATTGTTTATTTGTAGAAACTTTAGTTGAATTCTTATTTCGTCGTTCGGGTGGAACATTTCCGACTCTATTCTTGAAACTATCAGCAGTTGACGATCGCTTTGACTTAACTTTTTTATTCGATTCTGAATCAGATCTTTCTTCAATTTGATCGCTGTATTCATTGTTATAGTCATTATTTCCGTAATAATCATTCATTCTGTCCCAGTCTTGCTTTAAATTCTTATTTGTTTCGAAGTTATTTCGATACAAATTGGCTGGAATTTGTTGAGCATTATTTGTCGGAATATTAAAGTGATTGTGAGATATAGGCATCGAAGAAGTAGAAAGTGAATCAAAAGTAGGCATTGGAAAGGATTCGTGTTTGAAAACTGGAAGCAAAGAATTTCCTTTAGAAATTTCGCGCGGGATTCCGACCAATAAATTCGGTTTAGGACTCGAATGCTGGGCATTAGGAGCAGTTTGAATGCCAGTCATCATCGATTCGTCGGATTGAGGCCAATATACTTTGTTTGAATCCAGTTTTGGATATTGCATCTTAAGTGCATTCTTCACTACCATATCCTTGAATTCATCGTAATCTTGGCCTAAATCATAATCGGGTGCTTCAGTCGTCTTCTCTTTTTCCTTTTCTTCTTCTTTTTCCTTTTCCTTTTCTTTTTCCTTTTCCTTTTCCTTTTCCTTTTCTTCTTTTTCTTTTTCTTCTTCTTTTTTCTTCTTCTTTTTCTTTTCCTTCTTATCTTTTTTATCATTGTCTTTATCTTTATCCTTATCCTTATCTTTGTCACCGCCACCATTTCCATCACCTCCATCATTGTCATCATCATCATCATCATCGTCGTCGTCGTCGTCATCATCATCGCCGTCGTCGTCACCTTCTCCTCTAAAATTTGAAATTAATTCAATTCAATATAAAATTCAAAAACTTCTTAAAAGTAATTTTCAATCAAATCAACACAAGCGAAAAAAATTCTCAAACATGAAAAAAGTTATATAAATCTAAAGCTAAAAAACTTTGTGATAGTCTCTTAGTTGACTTACTTTTTCATATCATGATTGCTGACTTGTATGTTATGTCTGCCCATAAATAGCATCATATTCTTTCTTCCTCTACCCAGTCCGGGAAGATTGCCAAAAGGAAAAGGACCTCCTTCTTGACCATCAAGTACTCCGTCTCCATCTGAGTCCTGATTCAACAGTCTTCCCATAAGAAGTAATTGAAAGAAAGATAATATAGTGGCCGGTGCGGCGCCTATAAGCGACGAAATCAATGGATAAGTCCCAACGTCTTGAGCATCAACTAATTGAACATAATTTCCAACATATAGTAAATATATTAACACTACTATTGCATAGAATAGTAAGCGCTTTATTTTTGGCATCTTTGGAGTTGTAATGAAACAAAACTTCAACTAAACTACGTTTATTACTTATATATTAGCAATTAATGTCAAACAATTTTCAGGTGATTAGTTAAGCATAACCTCAAAATATGCAAAAAATTAACAATTTTTTGAGTAATATCAATACTGGTATTTATGTAAAGAGGAGTTTACGCTTTGAAGAAATATCTTATCGACAATCAAGAAATGAAAATTAATTAACTCACTTCAAGTTCACTTAACTCTTTACATAATTCCTGATAAGGAGACCGAAAATTCATAGTCATAGAAGTTATAGAAGAACGTCTGATAAGCTGATAAATACAATCAATCAATGGATAATTGAGTAAAATTGCTTTATTATGTAAAAAATTTATGAATATTATATTATTTTACTTCTAATACATTCTAAATAGCGAATAGTATGACTAATGAATTCGTTTTAATTGTTCAGTTTTACAATACTGTACTTATCAAAGATCTAAATTTAAACAAACATTTGTTTATTTTTTTCTTCAAGATTTTTTTTTATCAGAAACTTATTAATTAGTGTCAAAATTATCGATCATTTTCGATTAGTATCTAAATTGCGTAAACCTTCTTCTAAACCTAATCTAATCAAAAGATTTTATTCTAAATATTCCGCAATAACTAATTAGAAATATCATAATTACTCTTAATTTTAAATACAAAAACTTTTTTTCTGAGAAAAATTTGTTCAAATAACATAAAAACCTATTGACTTAATTCGTGGATCTATCATAAAAAAATAATTTAAATGTCAGAAAAGTTCAGATTTTTCTTTATTTAGACACAATAGTAGCTCTAGTCTAATAAATTGTAATTATTGAAACATCGTTAAGAAAGTTTTGACTTATTTATTGCTTTAAAAAAGATTTAAAGCTTAAGTGTTGTTGTTTTTTTTGCTCTATTAATAAAGAACAGAATTATTGATTTTTTTAAAATTATAGCCAAACTTCCATAAGTTTTCAGGTCTAAAGCTTATTAATTGGACAATAATTAAAAACCAATAATTCTCGGATGAGTAGGTCACGGATTTTAAGTAAAATCTTTTAAAAATAGAAGAATAATTCTGATGAGAAATTAATAACTGAATAATCAATTATTAGTAAATTAAGTTCAAAACAAAATAATTTGTTAAAGTTTTCGATGTATTAAATGTTTATTACATAATAGTATAGTAATTAAATACATAAATAGGCATTTTAAATATGAATAATTTTCAATTATTTAAGTAAAATATCCATTAAGTTATTTCATGCATAGAACAAATATTACTTTAACAAGATTTAGAAGAATAACTTTCAAATGATTAATTATTTTTTCAACAAAATTCAAAGTGTTAAAAGTCTCGAGTGTTTTGAAGTCCTTGAAAAAGAAAAAAATTATTTCCTGCAGATTAAGGGCTTCAATAACTTTACGCTTAAATCTCAACGCGCAAGTTATGACCGACGTGTAAGTGAATTAATTGTTAGTTTATCCGAAGAAAATGAGTTTCTATTGTGTTTTAACTTAAATAATTTGAAGACAAAAGAAGTTATAATGAAACTATCTATTATTCACTCGATAACAAAGGGTTTATCAGAGTTTCAAAAGTAAATCACAACTATTTAAAAAGTTTAGATAAAAGATTTGAATTGTTGGAAAACACATTTTAGTCACAAAAGCTATTGAGATCATTAAGTGTGTTATTAAACTGATAATTAACTTTCAAACTAGTTGTTAAAAATAGAGCTAATTCTAAACAAATTCAAATTTCAATGGGTTTTAATAGCATTGAACTCAAAATAATGGAAAGCATTGGCATTCGTTTATATGATATACTCGTTCCTAAGAAATAAGAAAGAAAAAGATGAAAATTTGAGATAAAATTTAGGTTTAATAGATCGTAACATTTGTGCAAAAATAATGATTATTAGATCTTTTATCAAATGTTTGAAAAATGTTAATATAAGTCGAAAACAAAACCCATAGACATGTAATGATGGGGTCGAATAAACTTTATTTTCTCGTATTTTCTTTTTCTTAT
>JAQIWZ010001695.1:0-11018 GCA_034697245.1 Malaconothrus monodactylus
AGTAATTTATAGTTATATATCGTTCAAAACTTTTATTAAGATTTAAAGCCAAAATTTTGAACAATAATTTCAGCAAAATTCCGATCAATTTAATTATCAATTGCGACACAGAATCGATTTGGTATTTGAACGACACCACACTTTCCTCCCTGTAATAGTCCATAATTTTCAATAAGTTTTGTTGTGAAACAATAGAAATGACCCGATTATATATATTCTCCTGTATTGAAATTCAAATTAGAAATGAATCAATATTTGTTTCGACCCAAGAATACAATACTCAATATCTATGACTTGTTCTGATTTTGATTAAATTTGAATTAATTTTGATTTTGTAATAAAATTTTGCACAAAAATTCATTTCTTTTGTTAAAATTTGTGAAAACATAACACATTTTATTGTTTATCAATCTTTAGGCCCGAAATGTTTTGAATAGAATTAAATTCTTATAATTCGTTAATATGTATTTAACTTACATTAAAACTATGTTTTGGATTAATTCTGTTTTTCATTTCCATTTGAGCTCAAATTAATAGTAATTTTATGTAAAGATTTTTGACTTCAAAAATTGATTTAATTTTAATTTAATTGAATTTTTGATATTTTTTATTTATTTCCCAAAACTATTCATTAAAACACAATTAATGCAAACTTGACGTAAAGCGAAAGTAGTTTTAAAGAATAAAGTTTAGGACAAATGAATTTTTTTGAAGTCTATTGAAATTGATTAGTTTATCGAAATCTTTTAATTACTTTTATAAAATTTGCATTAACTTTAGTTTATGAAAAAATATGGTCAAGGATTGTAAAAACTGATATTTGAATCAATTGCTGTCTCAGGACTAGTATTCTATATGTTATAACTTATAACATATACAGATTCTGGATATAATCAACACTCGATTCTGGATTTTCCTTTATTTGTTTAAAAGCCAAACCTAATCAAGAATTAGTGAAACAAATACTCAATTATAAAAAACGACAAAATTTGATATTTATTTGAACACAATATTGTGATGAAATAAAATATTGATTGAATTGAAATAAACAAATTTGGAAATAAAGCCAAAGCGATGGCAAATAATTTTTATTTAATTCAATGATAATAAGACTGAACAAAAACCAGATAAGGCATCAAATATTACACAAAACTAAAAACAATGAATTGAGCTTTTTATGAATATTGAATATTAGTTCAAAAAACCAATATATGCTTCGCAACAATATATAATTACATTAATGAGCCATTAATACAATGCTATCATTTTTGTCATTTACAGTTAAATCATATTTCGTGCCAAATGACCGAAAGTGACCAAAAAATGCACATCAAGTCATTCGCTTTTCATTCAAGTTTAGTCTTTTTGCCGGCGAATGAATGACTAGTAGTAAGAAATGAATGAGTATAGAGTAGACAAACTTAATAAAGACCGGCTCATTGATAAACATCATTATTAATTATTATTCATTTATTATTATATATTTATATTCACTATTAAATTACACATATATTAAGTCAATTAATTAGAATCTTGTGAATGATTTCTGAGACAAGACAAGGCGTCTTTCACTGCGTGATAAATGATATTTTTGATTTGAAGTTTGTCCTCATGATTAGTGTGTGTATCAGATAATTGTCTAAATTCTTGTGTCAAATTGAAACAATGGGACACATTTTCAGGAGAGACGAAATCTCCGGCAACTTTAATACAGTTGTTAAGATTGCGCACCTGATGAGGAGCTCCCGCAGGAATAAATATAGCATCGCCTAAACATTGGACGATAGCATAGCCTTCGACGCCGTACTCCTTCAATAGTCGATCGCGAAGAACTTCGTCTAAATACCAGCTCTGATCATGGATGGGGTCGTGATGTGGTTCTAATACTTCTCCGCGTTCTATCGCAACCTTATTGAGTAAATCACGAATTTTATCGGCGTCTCGAGCGTTGTATATATGCCAAAGAGCTCCCACTTTGACACCTTTTTCACGCACTCTTTTCTTCATAAGTTCATCACAACCTCCACTGTCGACAGCGTTGAGCACATCCATCAGTCCGTCTTTATCACTTTTATTATTTTCTTTAGATATTCCAATAAATATCATAATATTGACGGCATCACTAATATCTATGTGAAGATTTGTAGTTCCCTTATCGGGATAGAGAGTCGATCCATAGGCGCTATACATCTTTGGTCCCAAGTCTGGTCTGACAAAACAGTCTGGAAGACGAGACGCCAAATTAAGTACTCCGTTTCGATTCGTATATTCTGGAAGTGGAAGTGAATTCATCAAATCTCTGTAACGCGTCGGTAACAGTTCACTGAATTCTTCGTCCGGCGGCCAATCTTTCAATTTTAATAACATTAGTTCTCCGTTTTTATCTTTCATTCTATTTTGTAAGTTTTCAAAACCATCCCAAAACTTTCTCATTGCCTGTTTTGAAAGAATGTCTCCATTACGACAATTAACCAAATCGTTTTTAACGTCACCAAAATCACGACTAAACGAGTCGGGATGCCATAGACTTTGATTCAAATTCTTGTGATTCTCTTTTACAATAACGGGCTGTAATTAAATTATATTTGTTTAATAAATCGATCAAAGAATTAAATTAAAAATTAGTTTATTTTGAATGACAAACCTGTCCGCGAATCCACTGCTCTTGAAAAACATGGATATTATCAGCATTTTTGGGGTCATGCAATACAAGCAATTTTCCGCCACAAAACCAATTATGAGGAATTTGCGGATACAGTTTCTTAGTTTCTTCTAATGTTCTGCTAATTATTGGTAAAGGTTCTGCTTCTTTGCGTAGCGGAACATATCTTCGCATAAAATGTTGGAGTTCTGTATTCGACTCTTTCTTCAAATGGTTTTCATCCTTAGTCTCCAAATCAGAAGTTTCGAGTTCTGTGACTTGATTTCCTTTTTTAGTTTGTGACTCACTGAGTGGTGAACCATTCGGTTTGCCGTCTTTAGTGGTCTTAGAAGTTGGACCCATTAATAATTCTCGTAAAGTGGAGTGCTTATTGTCGTCATCATCTTTTATATCACCAATAAGTTCACTTTCTTTCTCAGGTTTTGGAACTTTCTTTTTAGATTTTTGTTCATTTTCTTCTTTAATTACAGGAGATTTTGGTATTAACTTTTCAGTATTGAGCGCAACGTCAACAAAGAAACTTAGAGGAGAATTACCACTTTCTGAACTATAATCAGTGAGAGTATTGTCGTCTTGTTTAATGATAGCTAGCGTTCCATTGATTGCTTTCCAATTTTTAGTATTCGTTTCATTGATACCATTCAATTGTTTGTTTTCTATTTTGACAACACTGAGTACTTGTTTCGTGAAACCATTAGATTTTTTGTGTGACATATCCTTAACATTAACACAACTGCAATTGGATGCTATATTCCATTTCGTTCTTACATTGTGTAACATTCGACCAACAGTGGAAAGTGCAGACGAAGCTATTATTTGAGTCACTTCTAATTTTTGTGGTTCGTGTTGTTGTCTATTATTGCAGAGCAACCATTGGAAACCATCTCTATCTTTTGCGGGACACAATTCTTCTTTAATAGAACCAACTTTTCTGGCTTTATAGCAATCAATACAGACAACAAAACCACATTTATCACAAACCCAATGTATATTGAATAAAGTGGTTTCGCAAACGTCACACATTTCTCGAACTCCTTGAACTACTCTTTTCCACGTAATGTTCTTATTGGAAGAGCCCATGTGTAACATTTGCGCCTCTTTTTCTTGTTTAACTAAATCACAAAACTGGTCGCCGACGTGAGCGATCAAAAACTTGGCAGTTTCGACATCCAGATCATGTGGTTGTTCTTCACTAGGCATCCAAAGTTTTAAGTCTTCGTCCGAAGCGTCCTGAGGTTGTGAGAAGCCAGCGATTGTCAATATGTTGCTCTTAAAGGCTAACTTTCGGTAATCATAAAAGCGACAAAATATAGTCGGCTTTCTATTGCGTTGCGTTGGTGTCATTCGGCATTCTCGACATTTGGGCAGTTTTGGCGCCACTTCAACACACGAACCTCCCTGAAGGAAATGTGCGCCTGATTTCTTAAGTTCAGCCATAGCTGTTCGATCAGATTTACCTTTTTGTAACTTCTTTTTCAAATAAGATGACGAAGAAGACGACTCTTTAGTAATCGATTTTTCTTTTTCTTCAATTTTTAACGCTTTAGGTTTGCGACCCCTTCTCGTTGTAGACCTCGAGCTATTCAAATCTTTTTCACATTCTTTACTACTTTTTTCTTTCTTCTTTTTGTCTTCGTTTTCTTTTCCAATTTTCATACTTTCATCACTTTTGGTGTTGTCCTGATTTGACTTTCGTTTTTTGACGTCTTTCTCTTTTGATTGGGCATAAATTCGTTTTCGAGTATTGACTCCACGAGAACTTTGAGATTTTCTTTTGCTCCCTTTCGAAGATGTGCTAATTTCTGTTTCTGAAGCAGAACTCGTTTCGTCGTCACCACTTATCTCGTCATCTTTCAAATCTTTTATATTCACAACTCCGTTATGAATAATTTCATTCATTTTACTTGTAATATCTTTATCTTTGCTGTTGTTGACATTTGTATTATTATTATCTGAAGAGCATTTAGAGGACGAAATACTGTGCGTAGAACTCGAAGACGAATTTCCAGCAACTCCAATCTTATCCTCATCAGAATGTCTTTGAAGCCAAGCTTTCTTCAGCTTAGGATGAAATGAACTGGTGGTCGAATTGTTAGATGAATTAGTGGCAGCTGTTGGAGTCGAGCTATTCACAGATTTTGTACTTTTGGCATTTGTTTCATTAACATTAAGTTTAGAATCGATTTGACTGTTGTTCAAACCACGAGATGCAACAGATATTGCTTTTTGATGTTTGGGCACAAATTCTCCTGAACTAACATTAAGTTCGGCTGAATTATCTTTTGATTCGACTGAAGGTATAACTTGTTTTGTTGGCACATTAGATGATACTTCAGACACTTCGACATTTGAATTATGAGCTATACTTATGATTGAATCGCTAGAAGTCGATGAGTTAGAAGTATTGGCCGTATTTTCACCACTTTTCACAACAGGCATATGCGTTAGCGGTGTTTCAATTCTTTGTTTTTTATTTAAGGGATTACTGATAGCGTCAACAGATTTTCTTTTGACATTTGAATTCTGAGGATTATAAGAATGAATACCAGAATGAGCTGCAGGCGGAGTGACGAGAGAGTGTGAAACTGAAGAGCTGACCGGAACCATTCCAGGAGCGGGTCCGTAAGGAGAAGGTGGCACTGAACCACTTGTAATACGGGGAGAATGTGGTGAAGACGGAGGCCTATGGAATACTGGCATATTTCTATCAGGTGTTGGATTAAACTGTGGATGAGTTGGCATTTTTGACACTCTATTCAAGTCTGGATATGTGGTCGAAGATTCATTTGAGGCAGTTTTTACAGTTTGCGGATATTTCTGTGGGTTTAAACCAGTTGACCGCGTGGGCAGTTCGGGATAAAATGGACTATTGTTAGGACGGCATATAGGGATACCACTCACTATTCCCGGTTCAGGTCTGGTGAATAGATGTGATTGTTGTGACTGAGATAAATTGGTGTTAGAAGTTTTAGCTGATTGAGGCTTTGCTATAACTGATGGCATTTGTGATGCGATCGTTGTTGACTGAGTTGTTGGAGCTGTGTATAAAGGATTTGGAACTAATCCCTGTTGTATATACGATTGATAGCCAGTCGGCACGTTTGCTGAGGATCGCGATTGTAAATGAGAATTAGGAGATCGTCTCTGAATTTCTAATTGTGATTTCGTCATACTATTAAAAGTTGGCTTTGATTTGGTGTCACTTTTAACAAGATTTTGTGGCTGTTCTTGTGATGACGAATGAGCGACAGGTATTTGATTCTGTAATTGTAAAGACAGTGTGGAAGTCGTTAAATGTGGTGTTCCTGAACGTGAGGAAGAATTTTGATGAGCCGGAGGAGCATTTGTTAGCGAGTAATCAATTTGTTTCATTGAATTATTTTGACTTCTATGATATAAAGGACTTATCCTTTCCTGAACCATCATTTTGGGTGATTTCTGCTTTGGTGACAAAGAAGGAGGTCTTCCGATGGGTGTACTGTTGCGACTGCTTGGTGTCATTGCGCGATCAATTTTTGGTGATTCTCTTTTGTCCATACAATGAGCTGCCGGCGGGACTTTCGGTATTAGAGGAGCGGTCGATATACCCGAAGAAATACTTAATCTATTATTTTCGAGCTGTGCCTGAGTTATGTAACTTATGTTATGATTTGGTTGATAACCATAAAGACTAAAACTGGGCTCAGTTTTGGCACGTGGTGTCATTTGATGATGTTTTGATGCATCCATGATTGGACTAGTGTTGGGCTGATGTATATTATGTGCTCCTTTATTTGGTGGACCATTCAATACAGATGACTGATAGTGATGTCCCATTTCGCTCGTCTTATGTTTGTTGAGACCTTCGTGTGAACTCATATGACTGTGTGGGGGATGTTGTTGTTGTTGTTGTTGTTGTTGTTGATGGTGTTGTGAATGCTGTTGTTGTTGTCGCTGCAGGTGATGCCAATTCATCCACCTCTCTGTCTCTTGATTTTGTTTGAATTCTGCTTCTTTGGACAGTCTTTCTCTTTCATAATCGCGTGAATTATAAGATACATTCGACTTAATCGGTTGGTGTTGTTGATGTTGATGTTGATGTTGATGATGTTGTGGTTGAGGTATGGCATGACTCTGTCGTGAAACGTTTGTTTGCGATTTAGTTAAAGGAAGGTTAGAAATAGGACTCCACCCAGATTTCTGAGAATAGATTTCATAAGTAGTTAAAAAAAAATGTTTTCAACCTTAAAAACGAAGCAATAATTGTTGAGTTACATACCTTTTGATGAGCTAATCTCAAGGATTCTTCGAAATGTTGCTGAACTGCTTCTCTTTGTTTCCTTTCTTTCTCCTCTTTTTCCAATAATTCTTGACGCGCCGCGCGTTCTTTTTCATGCATTTCTTTGCTATCTTTCTCTAATTTTATTAGCTTTTCCTTCTCTTCACGCCTTTCCCTAAAGTATAACATAATTTTAAAAATGTTTAAAAATGTTTAATAATAAAAATTTAGAAAACAAACCTTTCAATTCTAATTCCTTGTTGTTTATCACTTTCATGAAGAATTTGTGCCCGCATTTGTTCATTGAAAGCACCCCATGTAGTACTAGAAGAAAGTGGAGATAAATGGGGATAATTTTTTTGCTGCCAAATCACATCAATTGGCGGTGTATTAAATCCAGGCATCATTGGATGCGTTGGCATCAAATGGCGAAATAATTGTGGGTCATGTGGTCCAGCACTCAATATATGCGATTGCGGCGGAGGATGAGAATGAATATTCGGTGTTGTCAACTTATACTGTTGTGACATTGAAGAACCTGATGCAGGCGGAAGAATCGATGGTTGGGATGTTCTCACTTGAGATGTTGGCGGCAATCGACTGAATTCGGGCGCATTGGTCACAGAAGAGGCTGTAGTGGAAGTTACGGAATGCATTAGACCGTGTTGTAAGTGTTGCAGTGATTCGATGTGTCGAATTATTTGTTTGTTCGCTAAATTGGGATCTCTATAAACAGTCACTGATTCGTGTCGATCTAACGCTAAAGAAAGATTACTAGATTTTAAGTCATTCAACTCTGATGTAGTTTTATTACTACAAGAGTCAGTTTTTACACTTGAAATTGAGGCCGATTTAAGATTCGGGGATTTATTATTTACATCGATTTTCTTTTCACTATTAATATCATTATGAGGCGAACCTTTACTATCATTAGGTTTTGAAGTATTCAATTGTTCGTCGAGAGAGCACATTATGGGCACCATTTGAGGTGCATTACAATCAACTTTATTCGGATTTTTATCCTTTTGTTCAATTGAAAGTTGATTTGATTTTACTGCCTGTGAACTAATAGTTTCACTTTTAGAAATCACTGGAATATTGTTTGTTTTTGTTGTACTAATTGTGGATTCCGATGAAGATGTTGTACAGCTTTGGGAAGTTTCAACACATTTCACACTTGAAATCACAGTAGCAGTAGATGTGAGAGCACTAACAGAAACTTGCACTAAATCACTCTTTGATTCTGAATCGATAACTTTATTACTGTCATCAAAATTGTCGCAGTTTGTATTATTATTAGAGCATTTGGAGTCTGAGTCCTTCACCTTATTTACATCAATCAAACTTTCATCGAAATCGACTTCTGGACTAAAAATGTTTTCATCACTTCCACCAACACTATCAGGAGTTTGTGGAGGTTGTGGTCCAATTTCTTCGGATGATGCGTCCGGCGCATCACTTTCTGAAGATTGTGAACATTTTTTACGACGATTTTTCGCACGATTTTTTCTCTTTTGCTGACGTGATGTCTTTTGTGATTCTTCTATTTCTGTATCACTACTACTATTGATTGATTCTTTTGATTTTTCAGCATTTGTTTCACAATTTCTTGAAATGTGATGACGATATGAGTTTCGAATTTTACTATTATTGTTATTAATATTAGGATTTGTTTCTTTTTTAGAATCCGATCTATGTTTGAGATGGTTTGATGACCTCTTATTTTTATTTGATTGTTGATCTAAACTAGAATTGGTTAACGTTTCCTTAGTTTCCTTAGTGTTGTTTTTTCGTTGACTCGTTTCGCAAGCGTTTTGAATTAAATTCGCACAATTTTTGTTTTCTGTGGTGATTACCCGACCTATCGTAATAAAAATAACAAATTTTTTTTTATTATAAATAATCCTTAATATTTTCTTATCAAAGCTTTAGCCCATTCATAATTCACGATAACGTTATGAATACAAATAATTGATCTCAATTTGATTATAGTTATAGTTATACTTCTTTACACCCACTGGTCTCTGACTAACATTTCAATAGAATGCAAATAAACTATTCTTAAGAGACGAACTTCGATGACCTTATTTTTGAGCTGAGATCAAGTCATGTTAGAAACAAATTTAGAAGTGATTTAGAAAAGTCTATCTTTTGCCTCAAGCGTTTCGTTCAAGAGTGAAAAATGGATTTCACAAATAATAGTGGTTTAGTTCAGTTGTACTGAACTAAATAAATCACATTTTTTCAGTTTCGACAATTCACAAACACAATTGAATGAATATTCAATTATTTTCTTACGAAATAAAAGGAATAAATTCAAAAAAAATTCTAATAATTTAAAGCCCGAAATAAATAGATATTCAAAATTTTTAAAGTTAAAAAAATTAAATTTACAATTATTCCGCCTTTTATTCTAAATCGTTATTCATTTAACCTACAGGTTAGAAACAAAGCTTCATTAAAGGGTGTATTTGTCGAATATATTTGAAGTAACAAAAAAAGAGACAAATAATAAAAAAAATATAGAAGAAGAAGAAGTAGTAGTAAGCGATGCCCTCAAAGTGTGAGTCCATTAAACAGAAATTAATGTTGAACAAAAATAAAATATTAACAAGTTTTTAATCTAGACGTTCTAGAACTTGATGAATAATTAACATAAAGGTAGAGGCACTCTTTCGCCTACATTACATTCAAAGTAGTATTTTCAAACCATAAATATCAAGTATTTCAACATTATTTCAACATAAATAAACTTATGCTCCTTTCATATCAAATCTTAATCCGATCACTATATAATTCAATGCGAATGAATGAAAACTAATCAAAAATTGATCCTCAAAATTATGAACTAAACTAAATGAAAAATAAGTTTTTTAAAAACAAATTATGAGACAACAAAAACTGTCCCAACATTTTCAACAGACTGTCTTAAACAAGTTTGAACCGAAATTTTTTTAGAGATCAAATTACTATCGGGTGTCAAATGAATGTAAAATTAAACAGATGTAAAACATATGTTTTGTTAGCATTAATTTATAAATTAAGTTTAAATTTCTTTCAAAATTATGCGTGTATTTCAATAATTCAACTATAAAGCTAATAAAACAATAATTAACCGGATATTCTTTACATCACAGAAAGGAAATGATTAAAGTTTATAATTTGATTACATGATTATATCTTTTTATATTCACTCATTCATTATTGAAATGTTATATTAGATAAGATATATGTTTAATATTTGAACGAATTGCACATGTTTTCTTTCTAACAGAGTTCAAAAACAAATTGTTTGAGAACTATTTCTTTAATGCTAAGTTAATTATCGTTTCCCAACCCTTATCTTCAATATTTTTCTTTAATATTCTATTACTAAATAGAAAAATATTTTCATTTTATTTTCTCAAAATTTGTTCACTCGCCTTGACTTTTATTGGCATCAGTTTTTATTTTTAAATAAAATAAAACTTTAAAATCAATTTAAATTTATTATTAATCATTAACGAACATTAGAGGAATAATTAAATTAGAGAATTAAATAAATTTGATAATTAAATTAGAGTCAATCAAATTATGAATTTATTAAAAAATTTCGTCATGATCTCAATTGTATTATTCCGAAACTCAAGTGTATCTCTAATTTTGATAGCATTACTTTTATACAAAAGTTTTCGAAATATCGGAAATGAATTTTGAACTTTAAAACTTAATATCTAATGATACAAATAAGAATTAATTGATTTGAAAATAAAAAGTCAAATCTAAGTCAATGTATTAAATGAAACATAACTAAACCGTTTTTTTTCAATGTGTCGATAGTATTTTGAACAATATAAAAAAGGGTTAATTTGTGTGAAATAGTTTCTCAAAGTGAGGAAATATGCAATTTCGTATAAATAAGTGAAGACCTAAAGCATGTCCTAAATTAAGGCGATGGCACTGAAAACAAGTTGATTTAAGTTGAAAACGAAGTGAATTGGTTTTAGTGATGTGTTAACTAAAGAGAACACAACTCATGTTTAGTGAAGCGTTCAAAAGCATTAACAACTCAATGACCTTGGATTCAATGGGATTCAATTGAATTGCATTGAAAAGCAT
>JAQIWZ010001696.1:0-11015 GCA_034697245.1 Malaconothrus monodactylus
TTATAAAATCGATGTCAACATCAAAATCAAGATTTAAAGTGATTGAGATTACGGACGACGGCCAGTGCGCTATTGTTCAGTTCAAAGACGAAGACCACACTCTCGCAAATGCCCTCAGGTTTTAAATAATTCATTAAATAATTGCAAACTTTAGTTCAATATTTTATTAACAAATTATGCGATCATTTAATAGAGTTATAGCACTTTTGAGAAATAGGTTTCAATTTTTGACCATTTATTCCAAACTCTTATGAATTATCGATCATTAAAATAAAGTTATTTTCAATATTCGTTAATTTGGACCCAAAAAGTCCGAAAGTCTATCATTTTTGGCCTTTTTTTGAAACAATAATAATTTAGTTATTGTTTTGTAAAATATATAATAAAAGAGTTTTTTATTGATTTGCTTCATAAACTTATTTGTATTTTAGTGCACTTTTGAATTATAAATGTTATCAATAATTAAATTAAATAATCATTTAATAGATATATGATTGTGAAGAACAGTGACGTTAAGTTTTGCGGTTATTCAATGCCTCACCCGTCAGAAAATATTTGTTTAATGCAAATACAGATGTGTTCAGGTCTTAATGCGATCGACGCACTCGAGAGAGGCTTTAGAGACTTAATGGATTCGTGTCAACACATCAAACAATTGTTTAATAAAGAATTTGAACAATTCTCTAAAAGCAATACTTAGGAATCATTTTTCTTCATTTTTTAATTAACATTCATTTTTGTGATCAAACATAACATATGAATAACAATACAATTAATAAACATAACAATTAAAAAGATTGTGATTTTGTTTTTCATTTGAAAATAACATAAGTTTCATAATTATTCTCGATTTATATTCATCTTAAAATGTAATTTATGTGTTAATAAACTTCAAAATTGAACACTTATGGAAAACAATGCAAATAAAACATTACTTCTATTTTATAGTGAAGTCATTCAGAAAATGATTGTTTATAAAAATAAACTTTTCTTATTTTTTGAGCAAAAATATATCCGTTTTTATAGTTTTCTATAAAATAAAGAAATTGTGTAATTCTTTAACAGAATTAAAGTTCAATCAAGAGTTAAACTAAAAGTTTGTATTTCTAAACTAAAGTCAAACTTACATTAGTTTAAAATATATTTTTTAGCACTAATTGAACCCTAAATTGAGACCTATTTTGAAACATGAAGTTTTTCGTAGAAAAAAAAAGTTTTTAATTCTATTAGAATTCTTAGTCTTTTAAAACAAATATCTCTTAAATCATCAGCGATTTTGTGATGACTTTCAAAACAATTCAAAACATTAAAAAAGTTTTTAAGGCATTAAGTGATTTGAAGCGCTTTTATGATTAGTAAAAGACATTTATCACTAATTAGTTTAAAATATACGCTTAAAAACCGATATCTCATCCATTTTTAAGTTGTATTTATTCAAAACGCCAATTGAAGCACCAAATCATAGTTCTCTTCGTCTAAATATAAGTTTAAAAAAAAATTTTTTAAGTAACTTTTGAAGTATGCGATCAAATGAATTAATGATTGAGAAAAAGTGATTCATTTTTAAAACCTTTATCAAAACTGCAGTTATAAATGGATTCATTTTTCATATTCTGGATAACACTATTTGTTAATCTGATTTTGATATTATTGGGGCCAATAAGGTATAGGTTTTTCAAATTAACTCCATTAATAGCCAGTCCTTCTATTAATCTTTCTCTCATTTCATCGATTGTCAAAGCCTTCAAATAAATCGCGTGATGTACTAATCGGACAGAAAAGATTTAAACTATTTTGTCAATGATTATAGAATAAAAATTGAGACCTTTTCCATCAGTCGTTATAAAAAGAGTCAAACGAGTTGTGCTTTCAATCGAATGAATCGAATTATATAATCGAATGCCATCTGAAAGGCCACAGATTTGTATCAAATCTTCGCGCGATAATCGCCTCAAATCACTGGAAGTATAATCAGATAAAACTTCCGTTAACCTATTGAAACGATTTTTAGTGAGCCATTCGAGAGTTTCAGCGGATGTGGCGTCCAGTGGCAACAGATTTCTTGTTTGTGTGGATGACATCAACAGATCATCGGATGGCTTCAAATTTGAAACAATAATATATTTAAATCAATGTTAGGTTTGAGAGAAATAATGCTCACAATTGTTGATTGAGGCGAATGACAGCAAATATTGGTCGAAGACGTGGCGATATTCAATTGAACGGATGATAGCGAAGAATCTGATGCCGAATGACTCTGAGATGATGTGATTTTTGGCGATGGACTGTTTTTTATGATATTTGATGATATGCTTCGCGATAGTGTCTCGTCTTCATTATAAGTGGTTAATAAAGTGCAATCATATGATGGCTGAAAATATAGCGAACTGTCCGGTTGTTTAGCGATGCGATCGCGATCTGTCTTATGCTTTCTGTCCGCGCCTTTAGATTTGAACACTTTTACCTTAAATCAAATTTTATATCAATAAAAATGTTCATTCGAATGAATAATTAAAAGATTGTTACCAGACATGAGGCGCAATCGAATTTAGCGTTTGTTGTTTGAGAATAAGTATCGACTATTAGTCTTAGAGGAGCGCCACGTTCTCCGCCGTGTCGTTTGGATGTGAATTCAGTTGATATACAGTTTACTTTTATGAAAATAGACGCCTCACGATTGGGATTCCAAACAAAGTTAAAACTATTTATTTTTGTGCTGTCAACGCATACATCGAATACGCCGTAAGAAAGTGCGAAATCCACGTCTAGTATACGATCTTTTGAATGCAATTTACACCAATTGGTCATTTCTTCGTTTTCCCGGTATTGTAGTCTCTTCTCTACAAAACCTATGAGTAATATATAATTAATGAGATAATGAATAACGTCGTAATTAAGAATTCAAAATTTTATTTCAACTTTGACTCGAATTCAAATTTTGATTTTTTCATAAAAAATGATCGAAAAAATTAATGCGGAACTGATTTGTGGACAAAATAAAGTCTAAACTTCTCTCTAAATCTTTATCGATTGTATCACTTAATGGAAACAACTCGAAACTTAAACTCAAAGAACATGAGTTTATTGAAAGTCGAGATTAAGAAAAGTATTTGAAAAATATAAAGACAAATACCTAAACGCAAAACAGTCTTCAAATTTTCTCCTTCATAATTGGGAATATGCGATATCTTCTTAAGTCTCAACTCATAGGACTGTCCCTGATTTAGATAAGTCATAGTCATAGCGCCTATTTTGACGCCACAAGCAGTGGCCGCGCCCAACACGTACTTAAACGGACGATTCTCAGGCTCTAATTTAACGGTTCGTCCGATTTGAACGCTTGACACATTATCGTTAACTGAAGGCGCGTCCGTTTTGGAATATCTTCGCCACGAATAGTCATAAGTATTGGGCGTATTTTTAGCACTCATTTGTGATTGACTTTCATGTGAATCACTCGATAATCTGAAATTAATTTTCATATTTTGTTAATTTATAGTTAAAAATAATGTTTTAAAATATTTGTCAAAAAAAAATCTCAAAACCTTCTCTCATATGAAGACGAAACTGAACTGATTGGTGATAATTCTTCAGAACTTAATCCTTGAAAGCATAACCTTTTCGTAGACTGTTTTACTAATTGATTCTTAAAAGTTTTTGCAATCTTTTTATCGCTATCAGTGGAAGAATACGAACCACAAGAATCATTAGAATGTAAGCTAACGAACAATATTTTTTAAAATGGAAAAAATAAGTCAAAGTTCATAATAATAGTAAAGAACAAAAAGGCAATAAAAACCTCAAAACTTTAATATTGTTTAAAATTTATATTAAATTTATATAAGAATTGTAAAAATAAAAATTATAAAAAAAGAAAGTTTTGGACATAAAAAGAGAAACCTTTCAGGAGTTAATGGATTCCTTTGAATAATTCTTGAATCAGTAAAATCTCTGACAATGTCTTCGCGTTCAATGGACTCAACTTTGACGTTATCGCTTAAAGTACTGATGACTTGATTCAAGTCTCGTATTAGAGCTCCGTTTGTGTCGTTTCCCAAACACAAGTTCGAAAGCGAAACATCAAAATCATCGCCCAATTCGTCGAGAAATAATTGAGAATTATGTGGAATCTCATTGTTTGACATCTTATCGATTATTCTCATCAATAATTTATGAAATTATCGTTTTCTGAAAAAATGAAGACTAAGGAAAAAAAGTTATCAAACTTTTAATTTGTTTATCACTTGCGTTAAGAGATGAAAAGGATATTAAAAATGTAAATAAATTTAATGAATAGTTTTAAAACTTATCCTTAAGAGTGAGCACTGACTTCAAAATGCAATTATAAAACAAGTTCGTGACTCAACTGACCTTAAGATTCAAATCGAAAACATTTATCTTATATTTTGAACTAAACTTTTTCCAAAAGTTTTGAACTTTTCTTTCATTAAGAAATTTATGGAAACTTTATTTATTGGTTTTAATTTCAAATTCAACTATAATTAGTTTTCAATCAATTAAACAAAACTTTTTTCAAACGTATTATTAATTCATTTTATTAATCATTAGTTTAAAAGAAAATTTTCTTTACTTTTATTTACCATAAATATAAGAAAATAAGTTTTTTTCATTATTAAAACTTTTTTTCATAATTAAAATATATTATAACTTATTATTCAATATATAAGTGAATAAAAGTTTGCAAAAAGTCTATTAAAATAATAGCAATAATTGGTTTGAAATATAAATTGATATAAAAAATAGTTAATAAATACCATTATTAACTATTAGTTTAGACTTATATTAATGTAATTAAAAAAAACTTTCACTTTCTAAACAATATTAAAGTGTAAACACTTATAAATCAATAGATAAATAAAAAAATCTTAATCTCATTAACGCATGACTTTTGCTATTATTTTGATTTTTCGCTTAACAAAAAAAAGTGTAAACAAAATGAAATTCAAAGTCATTTCACTTTTCAGTTATTAAAAATTATATTAAAAGTCATTAAAACTATTGATAAATATTTTTGAATTTAAAATATATATCAACATAAAAATCAAACCTTTTTTTGTAGCAAATATTCAAAAAAACTTTTAATTAAAAAAACTTTAAATTAATTTTTTTAGAAACACTTTTTTTAACCAAAGAATTAGTACTTTATTTGTTTTGATTCTAAGAAAAGAAGACATTCTCTGAATAGGAATTTTCCTAAAACTCATGATTCTTGAAATTCTTTAATAAAAATTACGTAAACTTTGCCGAAAGTGTTGTCCGTTTTTAGACTTATTTGAGGTATTGTTTAAGTGCAGAGTTTTATTAATTTAAATAAAACCAAAGCATAGCTTAATGTTTAACTTTGTTTATAGTTTTTAGTCTTGAGATTTGAGATAAACATTTTTATAGTTAGGGACCATCTGGTCATTACTTTGTCTTAAAAATTCTGTTTTAAAAATTTTGGTTTTGGATTCAAAGCAAAACTTTTTTCAAAGCAATTAATATTTTTTAATGAAAGAATACTTTTTCAAATTGTCGGGGAATAAAAAAAGATTTGATTCCGAAATCATTTTGACTTATTTTAATGAATTTCATAAACGAATTCATTATCAAATCTGCGCTCAATACGAATTCAGAATTTGGTTTTTATCCTCATTAATAAAGTTAGTCAGAAATGATTTTTTTAAATAGTAGAAAAGTTGAGCTACAATTTATTCGACATTAACTTCAATAATCATAACATAAAAACCCGCATAACTTTAGATTAATTGTTGAATAAATGTCACTCATAAATAGCTAATTCAACATTGAATAGTAATATTTAGTTCTAATAATTTTTATCATAGATTAATTCTTATCCCGCATTTGATTTAACAAAATACTAACTTATGTGGGTTTGAATTGAAAAATGAATGAATTTTATCCAAAGTGAGAACATTTTTGTTGAAAGGATTTTCGGACTTAAAAAAATAAACTCAACGATTAGGTTATTGGGAAAAAATTGATGTTAACTCAATAAACCGAAAACAGAATACTCGAGACCTAAATTCGTACACTTTTAAATTGAATAATTAATATCTGATTCTTTTCATACATAAAAACTTCAACCATTCGATGAAATAATTCTGAAACTAAAAACTTTTAATATTAAACAATTTAATAAAAAGTTCAATAGGTTTTTGATGAAAATGAAGTTTTTCTTATTGCTTATGCTTTTGCCAGTTTTCATAGAATGCAAACCAGTTTTTGATGAAACGATGGATGACTTCGAAGCTATTATAATAACATCCGATGAAATTCTGGGAGAATTAAATTCATTTGAGAAACAATTGGCTGTCGAGCAAACTTCAACTTATCTTCAAAAACATTTGACTGGATTACAAAAAGCTGCTAAAAAACTAAACGACGAGAATATAAATAAAATCTTAGCTAAAATTGAATCTGATTTGATGTTAAGCCAACTCCAATTCGAGCAAACGCTAGACTTGAAGGCTTTCGATGAGTCATCTGTTTTGATTGGTGTCCAGATTCTAGAGCTTCAGTTGGAAATGATTGAAAGACTAACTGTTAATCAAACCTCGGCTGAAAAGGAACAAATCGAAGGACTGAAACCTGGACTTTATCAGATAATTAATAATACTAGAAGTTAACTCATATTTGGAGAGAGAATTAAACAACTTTGGGAACAATTAAATCGTTTTACATATTTAATCAACGATATCATCAATAATATGGATTATATGTAAAAATGTTGATTAAAGCAAAAAGTAATTTATTGTGAAATTTAAAAAAACAAATTTTTCTCAAATAATTAAATTAGTTTAACTTTAACCTTATATTTATGTAATTCTATGAAAATTTGTTTTATTTGAATGATTGAATTTAAAATACTTTTATTTAACTTAATTATGATTAGATTTTAGGTTTATTTTTAATTAAGTAAATAATAGACAATTTGTTGAAACTTTAATTAAATTAAAAGATCCGCAAATTCAAGCTTTCAAACAGTCAAGTCTTAGTTCTCTTGTTATAGATTCAAGACTTCATTCATTAATTTCCTGTATATTTGTTAAACTAATTAAATTTTTCATTAGGTTTGATAAATAAATTTGAACAAAACTTTGTTTGCTTTTCAACACAATATTTTTCAGTTTTCTTTGCATTTTTCATCATTGGAAGCAAAATGAAAAAGATTGTCGTTTATAAAACTCATTCGATTTGTTTCTGCGATAACAAAGCAATGGTTAGGTATTGAACGGACTCGCGAAGAAAAATAATAGACATCACTCACGATATTAAGCGTGAATCGTATTGCCTTTCATTCATTTTTGTAAAATGTTTGTTTCCTTTTTATTTTTGATATTGAAAAACTTGTAGCGAAATTAAATTCTGTAGAAAAAATCGATCGTTAAAAAATTTTATTTATAAAATTAACTGAATCGTAAAGAATGAAAATAAGATAAGAACAAGAAAAAAATTGAATTTTAATTTTTCCAGCAATAGTAAAGTAAAGTAAATATGCTTTCAATAAATCTTAAACTTTGATTAAAGTTGAAATTTTATTTTTCTTTAAGAATTAAACATAGAATCAAGTCTTGTGCATATAAATAGAAACTAAAGCTCCTAATTATAGTAAATCATTAAAATTTCAAAAATTAACTAACATTTTAATTGATCTTTATTTTTTATTTTATGTAAATTAACTTATTTATTAATAGAAAAAAATAATAATGGAAATTACAATCAAATTTTATCTTTAGTAAATCAATTCAAAAGTTATAAAGAGTGTACTTTCAACCTAAACCTGCGTAAATCTGAACTTTTTTTTCATTTAAAAAAATTATCATAAGCTTAATTTTAACTTGTATTGAGTTCACATTTGGTATAAAAATAAAATTGTTGCTAATTCCATGAGAGAGAGAGACTGCAGTTTAAATGGGTGATTGAAAATGAAATCGATAAGACATCATCCATTAATTACGTTACGCTCTGAAGGGGTAGGGGTCGTCAAAGCTCAGCGTAACCACCATAGAGTTTATATTACAAAACAGCGTAACATGGGGAGGGGATGGTCACGAAAAAACTCTATTTTAGCGTAACGTAATTAATGGATGCTTAATCTAAAAAACTCTCAAATATGTCCTGAAATGCTTCTATCATTCTTGACAAACTGTTGAAGAATTTGAGCAGTTTCCTTAAATTGTCACTTCTTTAGGGCACAGCTGACACGCGTTATATACTCAATATTTAGTTACTAAACTTTAAAGCAAGTCCTAATGTCCAGTAATGGCCCAATTATTGTATCGAACCTCATTTCATAAGGACTAATGCAAGAGTAAATTTGTTCCTATCTTTCTAAAGAGAAAGTAGTTTAAGTTCTTAAGGGAAATGATGTTTTTAGCATAAGTAACACGAGATATAACATATAGTTGGAAACAATTGATCAAAACAAACACTAATAATGCATTAAAGTGAGAGCTAGAATAAGAAAATGATTGATGAATGAATTATATTGTTTGCCATTACAAAGAAAATACCTTCGATGCAGGAAAATAAACTTTTTCATCTATTTTCTTATAACATTGCATGCTTTAGGCGATAGGCATCTGAAAAATTTACTTTTGAAATCTATTTTTCAAAATGCATTGAATTATTTCTTAAAAATAACTTTTTTAATGCAAAATTTGTTCGAAATTTTCGATTCAATAGACAATGTTATGCTAGATTTCAATTTTACAAAAAGTTTGAGAAGTCATTCGGTATTTGCTTAGTATTGACTATCAAGACGTGTGCCATTCTTTGATATAATTACGAGAGACTTTTAATGAATTTGAGCAAATATTTGAAATAGAACTCTATGATAAATATTTTCTCGAATCGATTTTATTTTATTTCTTTACTGTTACTAAGACTATAGAAGTTGAGAAGTTGGAAGAGTCATAGCGTAATAGAAGATGTAAATGAGTTATTGTTATAATGCTATCAAAAGATTTAATGCTTTTTGATGATGTGAATTAAGTCGATTAAACTTCATTTTCATCTAATGTGAAAAGTTGTGAAGTAATTCTTATTCATTAAATTCTAATGTAGCGAAAATTTTGATGAATTGGATTAAAACAGACTTGACATCGCTGTTAACCTTCTGTTGCCTTCTTTTAAAATTTGATGTCATCTGATTTTTTATTTTGCTTCTAAGATATATGAGAAGCATTTCGTCACATTTACTTTAATAATGAGACTTAAATCTAGTCTCTCGTAATAATTGATTTTGAGCTGTGCTTTTACTGAAGAAACTTACGACAGGCTCTTTAAAATAAGTAAATAAAAATCGTAAAATCCACAGATCCGTGAAAATAAAATCTAAAATCTAATACAAAAAGCTTTATAAAACTTATTTTCTAAATCCATCTTCAGAAAAGTCTCATCAAATCTCTAAATTGCCTCAACTGTAAATTTATAAATATCTAATATCTTCGTTCTGACAAATTTAGGAAAATAATCACATTTTTCTTATACTTTTTTTTATAAACTTTTGCTTATCTTTTTTTTGAATTCAAAGCTTTTTTTGTCATTTCTTATTCAAAAAAATGAATAACTATTGCATTCTTTTAGGCGCTATGAATCCATTGTTTGAGTTATCTTAAGAATTGAAACTCTTTTTCAATTTATTTATTATAAATTGTAAGTGAGAAATACTGTTGAAAAACTATGTTCTCCTTTTGTCATTTCGAATAAAAACATTTTGATTTATAATAAGTCTGTATTCTGACTAAAGTTCCAAATTTTCCATTTCTATTACTAGACTAAGGCTCTATTCAATGTATTGTTAAACGACCCAAAGCTGATAGGAAAAGACAGCTTTGAGCAAAAAATAATGCATTTGAATGAAAAGTAACAAATGAATAAATTATTGAAAATGAAGTTACAGTAAACCTACTGAACGTTATAAGTAATTAGATTTGAAAATAAATTTTAAAGAAACGTCTAAATTAATTATTCTCTATTCTATTGAATTTGATAATAGATTGAAAATAAGGTCCTTTTTTCCCAAAATTTAATTTTTTTACTTTTAGTATTCGCTTATTATTATTGATTAAATGTTTTGTTTCAAAAAAAATAAAGTTTACGTAACTTTCATTCTGGTATGACTTGACTGTTAATTCAGCCACTAATAGACCATTGAAAATATAGTTCAATTAATTAGTTTTGCTCAAAAAGATTTATTACAACTACTTTTAATAAATAAGAATTTTGATTATTATTATAAATGTTAATAACCATAATTCAAATAACAGGAAACGCAAAAGTAATCAAAAATCTAAATTATCTAAACGACTGAAATAAATGGATAAGAGAAAAAAAGTGATATCAGCGTAAAAATTACCAAATGATTAATAGCTTTCATACGAAAAAAAAAATCTTTTCATTGGAGCAACTCTTGGATTTCTGAACATTTTTGAAGCAGAAATAAAGGATGAAAGAAAAAGAAAATCACTGGTCACTAAAGGATGCATTAAAGTTGAAAATTTACCAAAAGCTCTTTTTTCTCATGTTATCATTTATCAAAGTCTTTCACATTAAACAATAGAATACAGAATAAATGAAGCATAAGCGACAATAGCGAGTGTTAGTTCATTATTATTTGATAAATAGCTTATTCTTGCTTTAATAACAACTAATTAACTTAAAATTTGGTTTTTCTTTTCGAGATTAGAGAATAGAAAACACTAGACTTCAAACTTTTTTCTCTTATTTGCTTACTTCCGATCTTCGAAACTGTTTAAAGAGTTACTTTGTATATACATCAATGTTTTGTTTATCTTTAAATAAAATAAATCTTCAGCAAATAAAAATGTTATCAGCATTTTATTTAAGACATTGCTATTTAATGTATCCTAAATTAGGGGATTTGTTCAATAGTCAGAGATTAGGATATAGAGAGATGTATTCACTCAAATAAATGTGAAGAAAATGAAATAGAAAAGAGAGAGAGAGAGAGAGAGAGAGAGAGAGAG
>JAQIWZ010001697.1:0-11004 GCA_034697245.1 Malaconothrus monodactylus
ATTCTTCTTCGCAAACTCTTTGATATCGATATCACAACCGGGCTCTTGACCCGCGAACTGATTGCTCGGAAAAGCAGCGATTCTGAGCCCTTCCTTCTCGTACTTTTCGTACAATTCATTCAATTGTTTGTAATTATTTTTAGTTAAACCACAATTTGAGGCAACGTTTACGACAAGTGTTGGTTTTCCCTCATATTTATTGAGCGACACCTTTAATAATAATAAAACATTAATTCAATTATTATTAAACAACAAAAAACAATATTATATAAAAATTGTCAACAAATGACACAAACGTTAAAATTAAAAGTTTATAACTATTTTGAGGGAAGTTTTGACACAAAAACAGTTCAAATAAATCAATAATTTTCAGTCATTTTTGTCTGAATTTTATTCAAAAACCGATCAATAAATTGAGAATAAATTCAATTTTAAAAAAAATGATTTAATTAATGAAGAATGGAATCAATTGATACCTCATTTCCATCGATGTCTTTAGCGGCGAATTCGTATAATTTATTCGCTTTTTTCCAATCATTTGAAGCCATTCTTATAGTTATTAATTGAAAAGATCGCAAAGTATTTAAAGACAAAATATTTTTCGACTTTGAAATGAACGCCGTTTTGACTGCGACTTAAATTTTCGCTGTTTTTCCACAAAAAATCAATAATATATAGCAAAAAATTAAATGACTTTTAGATAATGCGTTTCACACTTTATTGTCATTTGATTTATCAAAACTGTATTAACGCAAAACCAAAACTTCAAACTTTTAAATATGTATTATTTCGTATTTTAACGCTTAATTCTATTTTTAAAAGTACCAAAATTTGGTATACATTTGGATCACTATTTCATGTTTGATGAGCTCGCTATCAAATATTACCGCTATATTGATATCAATATTCAAAATGCAGTCAAACTTCTTGTAAATACAAATGAAATAAATAATCATTATTTGCTTTATTGATTGGAAATTCTTTTGGACGACCTTTTAGTTATTGAGTTTTATTTCTAAACTCATATATTGAATGTTTAGTTAAGTCTATTTGAAGTAAAATTTAAATTGTTTTTTATTAGTCTATATTGTATTTAAAGTAAACTTTGATTCAACTTTTGATGCAATGGTTTCAGTAATATTTCGTCAGATTATTATATAATTAATAGATAGTTCTCGAACTTTAGTTATATCTTTAAAATTAATCTTAAAGACAATTAAATTTTTAATATTCAATGTATTAGTCAATAGTTAAGTAACATTTAATTCAATTTTACGACTTTTTTTTATAAAAGTTTTACAAGTAGTTTTCAGAAGTTTAGCTCACTTTAAAAATTTTCAAATTTTCAAAAAAAGGTCTTAAGATCTCTACAAAATTGAATTTCTTTATATAACTTATAAAAAAATGATTCAATAAATTAAAATCGTTTTTCCATATTCTGATACCGGAAACAATCACAAGTTTTAACCAATAGATAAGAGAAATAAGTGGATATCATAACCAATAAATGCAAAACCATTGTTAGCATATATTCCGAATATATCTGAGCGTAAAGACTAAAACCAAATTCAATTGTAGTTATAGTGTAGGACATCATTAAATGAAAGTTTTCCTAAATTCAAATCAAATATTAGATAAATTATACTTTAATTAAGTCCAAAATACTAACCTTAAGCGCTGCCATCAGACCATTAGAGTCAATACAATTTGAACTTAAAGTTCAAACGTTTCAAATTAATAAAATCTCATTAAAAAGTTTTATTTTTTCATTGAATGCATGGAATATAGATTAATAATGAATATTGTTTATAGAATAATAAAATTTATTATCTCTATCTTTATTTTATTTTTTGAATTTCTATTTTCTGATTCAAAATTAAGAGTTCAATTGAGTCTGAAGTTTGAATCAATTACCAGAAAGGCCGATATAATAGTAAATCCTTGAGGTTTTTCGACTTATCCATCATTTATAAAGAGAAAAGCGGCACAAATTGCACAAAATGCAATTAAAATGATAGCAGTTGCGAAGATAATAAGCGAAAATTTGATTGCAAGGAATAGACAACTCTGCTTAATAGCTGTGTCCATCTTTTTTCATTAGCAAATATGGTTTTGATTAAGGAAATCACTCAAATTATTGAACTAATCATTCCTAGAAAAAAGCTTTCAACTATTTTCTTATTTATTTATGTATAAAACTAAATGTATTAAAACAATTAATTAGATATTAAATTATTTTTAAATAAATAAATCAAAATCATTATCTTTTTGACGATTTTTCAATTCATAATTGATATTATTTTTCTTTTGTTTACTTTATAAATGCCGGCAATTATTCTTCTAAACTAGTTTTGACACGAATTTCATTATTAAATAGAATAGAAATTTTGATTATTAAAATTTTGATGAAGACTATAAAGTGATGTTGATTGTAAAAAACTTCAATTTCCATAATTATTATTGATTGTTTCGAATCACATTTTTTAAAGGAATCTGATGATCGAAATTAAGTTTGCAGAGAAATTTTACTTCTCAAAGAATATAAAAAGTTTTGCTTTTGATTTTGACTCTATGGAAAAATCAATATTCTATTGCTTCTAAAGTTTGTATTAAATGTGAATTGCGTCAAATAAATCGATAAACACTGAATACACGCAAAATTTCATTCATCATTTCACAAACAAGTCGTGAGTGAAATGCTTTTCAACGTTTAATCGTTTCAGGAAAATGTTATTAAAAGAAAAATAAATTAAAATATAATAATAATATAATAATATAAAAAATATCGTTATTAGTAGTCAGAGTTTCATAAAAATATTTTCCACAGAAACAGTTGCTTTTGTTAAAATCGGGCACAAAGTTTACTAATTAAGTGACACCAGTTAAGAACTTCTGCACTACAGTTAAGAAATGTCTCATCCAATAAAACGATACAATTTAGATAAAAATTGTTATAATTACGTTAATGAAAATAAGAATACAACTCAACGGCGTCATAAAGTACAAGAATATCGGAAGCAAGTTTGGGTTCCGGTTGAGAAATCGAAAAAAGTAGATAACAATTTGAATGGATATCTCGAAGAATTAATACCTTTTGCGACCGATTATATGAAAATCAATTGGTTGAAAATTATAAGGTTTTTAGTCGCGACTTCGATCACTTTTTATTGTTGTTATCACTCGCTTATGATAACAATGATGTATTTGGAATACAAAACAAAAGTTACGGTTTCTGTTTCAGAACCAGAAATGATTCACATGCCGGGAATCACTATTTGTACAAATACTCGGTTAGATCAAAATCAATCAAATTTTTTGCATAACTGTTATTTTTATATTTTTAACTGTACTTTTAAGGCCGATTAATTGATTTTATACTTTTATGACTTTCACGTTATTTCATTTTTTTCGAAAATTTCTCATCTGTAATAGGATTGTCAAAAGCAAATTTGAAGAATTCAAGAATGATAAAGGTTTGTAACAATTGGTTTATATGAATTTACTTGAAAAAAGTTACTCTCTTTTATAATCGGCTCTTTATTTTCATCTATTATTTTGTTAAAGATTTATTAGAAAAATTGAAATCACGTCAGATTCCACTTAACTTAACAGCAAAAGAAATGATAAGTAAAGGCCCGGTATATCATGTCGATAAGATGAGTCCATCCAGAAATATATTCATTCAAAAGTTCTATTGTAATCATCAAATTCTAAATACTGGCAATGAAGTCATTGATCAAAATAGATCTAAAAACTGCATCAAATATCCAGTTGTCAGAAGTATACAACCGGGCGGTAAATGCTTCACATTTTTTCACTATGGACTCGAAAATCCACAAATCGTTAATAAAACAGAAGTTGAACCAGAATTTGAAGACAACGATCTGCTGACAATGAAAGTTAATTTCACTCCAACCGATAGAATAGGTATTATACAAACTGGCGGTCGGGTTATTATCCATGACAATCTTGACATTCCTTCAACATTGACGAAAAGTATTCCCATCAAACCTGGCGGACTCTATGAGGTCTATATAAAGAGAGGTAAATTTTCATTACCTTATTATAAGCTCTAATTTTTTCGAAATGGAAACTATGCATATTGAACACAAGTTGTTCTGTACACTGCGTTACACAGCGTTCATTCAATTAAAATTTGAAAAAAATTCTCGTCTAAATTAAATGTGATTTATTTATTAAAAGGAACGGTAATCAATGCGGAATACCCTTATGACACAGACTGTAAAAATTATGACAATAATTTGGAAATATTGAAGAAAGACAAGGACTATATGATACCTCTCAATAGGATAGTAATTAACACTTATTTTTATTTATTCATCTATTTTCAATTTATTTTTCAAAGTAAATATATTTCTGTTGTGAAATTATTTTCTATTAATAGCAATGCGTAGAGACATGTGTAGCAAAAACAATGATAGAAGTTTGCAGATGTTGGCCAACAAATATTCCTTATGTCTCAAACTTTACCGACTATTTAAAGCAATCATTTTGGAATTCTTTAGATATCAATGGATCTCTTGCGTGGTGTAATGTTCAACAAATTATAAGTAAACTAATTTTCCTTTAATTTTTTATCAAAATAAATTTCATGAAATAACGCTCAAGAAACTGCTTATTAATTATTTTACTGCTCATAAATTTCAGAATTAAATTTTGTCACTGCTTTATAGGTGTAGGAAATTATAGCAAATGCTTTCCTCGAAAAAGATGCGCCGATTCTTGTAAGAAAAACTGCAGGTCTGTAATCCATCTAATCAAATTTATACATTGAAAATAATTTTTGATAATAAAAACTTCAAATCATATCAATAATAGCAACAAAAAATTTGAAAATTAAGTTAAAAATTGAAAAATAAATCATTTTTACAGAAAAGATAACTATGAATTTTTCTCGTACACATTCAATAAGATTGAAGGCGAAAATTTTGAACTCGATAATCCAGAACTCACTGATATGGCAAAAATAGTTGTTAAATACTCAAGCACTGAATATACCATTAATCAAAGAGATCCTCTCATGTCGTTTGTGGAATATGTTTGTTATATCGGAGGACTCATACAGATGTATATCGGAATAACATTTGTCACATTCTATGACATAGGAATAGAAATCATTCTTCGAACTTATAAAATATTGATAAGTGCTCACAGAGAAATTAGGCTCAGGTTTCAGTACAATCACAATAACAATTAACCAATAATTGAAGTTTATCCCAAATAATTAAAAGAATCCACTTTTGCAAATAATAATAAATTCATTCATTTCTGATAAATTACTTGATTGCAAATGCAATAGTATTGTGATCTAAAAAATAAATAAAAATCTAATTTATATTAAATATAATTTTAGTCTTAAGCTTATTATAAATAAATACTCTGTATCTCATCTTTGTTTGTGAAATAAATGATTAATTGCAAAAATGTTTGATCTATTCTTACGAAGAAAACGGAAACTTTTAAGAACACGAGTCATTTAAAAATTTGTTTCATTGGTTCCCAATGTTTAGGTCATATCTGGCTCTTTAGTAATTATGCGTTTCGGTATTAGATTTCTTATTGTTAATCCTATTCAAATATCCAATATTATAATGTTGTAAAAGATTAATCTTTTTTTCATGAATTTGTTGCTAAACTTATTAATGCAACTAAAGTTGTACTACCTCTCCTAACATAACAACTTATTAAACATTTGGAGCGGTAATGATTCGAGCGGTAAAGTCGTGGAACCAAATTCTTCACATTTATTTTGCTATAATTTTCAGTTAATCACTAATATTTCTTTCGATTTCTTAGAACTAAAATTGAAATTTTCATTAAGTTTGACATTATATTAATGAATAAAAGGATCGATCGGATATATGTTTGCATTAAAATATGATTTCTTAAGTGTAGGCGTAAAACTGTATGGAATAACAAGTTTTTTATTATTTCTTCAAGAAGTCCTAAATTGAACAAATCTTATTAAACAATAAATGTTCGATAGATTTGATTCATTATTTTACACGCAATTTCTCAATGTTTTAGTGATTTAGGAAACGTTAATGAAGCAAAAAAAAGTAGATGTAGTCTAAAAAAACAAAACTAAAAAATATTTACTCCACAAAATGCTTTTAGGTCTAAAATCTCATTCAATAAAATGCTGAAATATGTGGCGTAAAAATTAGTCATTCATATTCTCAAAACTATAGAAATGTCTAATCCCATGGAACCTTTCAGTATATCTAAGAATCATTATAATTATGTTGATTTATACCGAAATAATTCTCAATTCCGGCCTAAGGTTTCTGTATATAGGAGTCACGTTTCGGTTCCTTTTGAAAAAAATAAGAAAGTTGACAACTTTTATTATAAACGCCTTAAAAATTTTGCACTATTTGTCATCAATTATGTGATTACCAATTGGATGAAAATTTTAAGATTTCTTGTGGCGACGGCGAGCACTGGTTATTGTTTATATCAAATAATTACGTTATTAATAATGTATTTGGAATATAAGACAAAAGTTTCGGTTTCAGTTTCAGAGCCTGAAACTATACACATGCCGGGAATAACCGTTTGCACAAATACTCGGTAAGAGTTAATCACATAAGTCTGAGAGTCAAAACTTTTTTTAAAAATTTAAGACTCTTTAAATGGTTTTTGAGAGTCTCACAATTTAAGGACTTATTTATGTTTAATTAAAAAGTCAAATTTTATAAGAAAGTAAAAATAATTCACAGGATTATCAACAGTAAATTTGAAGAATTCAAGAATGATAAAGGTTTGTAACAATTGGTTTATATGAATTTACTTGAAAAAAGTTACTCTCTTTTATAATCGGCTCTTTATTTTCATCTATTATTTTGTTAAAGATTTATTAGAAAAATTGAAATCACGTCAGATTCCACTTAACTTAACAGCAAAAGAAATGATAAGTAAAGGCCCGGTATATCATGTCGATAAGATGAGTCCATCCAGAAATATATTCATTCAAAAGTTCTATTGTAATCATCAAATTCTAAATACTGGCAATGAAGTCATTGATCAAAATAGATCTAAAAACTGCATCAAATATCCAGTCGTTCAAAGTATACAACCGGGCGGTAAATGCTTCACATTCTTTCATTATGGACTCGAAAATCCAGAAATTGTTAATAAAACAGAAGTTGAACCAGAATTTGAAGACAACCATTTGCTGATAATGAAAGTTAATTTCACTCCAACCGATAGAATAGGTGTAATACAATCTGGCGGTCGGGTTATTATCCATGACAATTATGACATACCATCAACATTGAAGAATAGTGTTCCCATTAAACCGGGCGGAGTCTATGAAATATTTATTAAAAGAGGTATAACTTATTAAAAAATGCAAAAGTTGTGGCATTCAAGTTATTTCTATTGCTTAGCCTTAAGTCAAAATTAATTAATTAATTTCTAGAAACAACTATTAATAAGGAATACCCTTATGACACAGACTGTAAGAATTACGACAAAAATTTGGAAATATTGAAGAAAGACAAGGACTATATGATAGCCTTAAGCGAAGACGTAAAGAGAAATATTTGAATTGTTTAAGTTTTGTACATTATATACTGTATTAATAGTATATTAATTTTTTTTCTAAAGCAATGCATAGAGACATGTGTAGCAAAACCAATGATAGAAGTTTGCAGGTGTTGGCCAACAAATATTCCTTACATCTCAAACTTTACCGACCATTTAAAGAATTTGTTTTGGAACTCATTGGATATCAACGGATCTCTTCCGTGGTGTGATATTCAAGAAATAAAAAGTCAGAAATAATATAATTTTGGTTCAAATATAATCTTTGATTATTGATTAAAAACTTTTTGTTTTGAATTTATATTTACTATACAATGTTTTTAATTTCTAATTAAAAAAGGCTGAACTAAAGACATAAAACCTATTCTTTAAAATAATTAACTCGTTCTAAAATTTTTATTCAAAAATGAGAATATTTTTATTGAATCAAAACTTCTTATTATTTTCATTTCTATACATTTATTGTTCGTGAAAACCAATTAAATAATTGAATTCGTTTTCTTTGAATCAGGAGCCGGTAATTATAGCAAATGTTTTTCTCGCAAGCGATGCGCTGATTCTTGTAAGACTAGCTGCAGGTCTGTTAACAATTAAATTGAGTTTAGATTTACTTTAGCTTAAATTCGAAGTAAATTTTAATGTTAAAAATTTTAAAACTCTACTCAATTCTTTTTCTTATAGCAAAGATTATTTTGAATTTTTCTCCTACGCATTCAACAAGATTGAAGGCGAAAGCTTTTCACTAAATGATTCAGAACTGACTGATATGGCAAAAATTGTAATCAAATACTCGAGCACTGAATATACTGTTAATCAAAAAGATCCTGTTATGTTGTTTGTGGAATATGTTTGTTTTATCGGAGGACTTATGGGAATGTATATCGGAATATCATTTGTAACAATCTATGACATCGCTGTAGAAATCATTCTTCGAACTTATCAAACATTTAAAACAGCTCACAAAGAAATCAAAGTCAAATTCTAACACTATTTTATAAAATGTTTATTCAAAATCAAAGTAGATTTATATTTATCAAAAATTAATATTTTATTCGTTTGGATGCAGTAATGTTTAAATAATAAACTATTTTAGATATTGTTCGTATTCTAATCGCAGTTATCATGATTTTATAATTCACTTCTACACTAGAAATAGATATTCTCTAAACTTTCAATTCATATTCTTTGTTCAATTGTAAAATATTTTCAATCTCTTAAACTTAGTATTGCTGGTAAATAAATGTAACTTATTCTTATTCTTATTCTTGTTTATTGAATAGAAGAGAGCTTTTCAAACTCTTTTCATTCCAGGCTTTAAGTTTTAAAGTTGTTTTAATAATTAAATTATTTATTAACTATTAATATTTTAATGTGAAGAATAAGATTGTTTTATTTCAAAAATTGCTCTAATATTAAGTTGAAATTATTTAAGAGTAATTCATATTCACAAAAAACAAATTCTTTAACTATTTTTAATAAAAAAGCAACAAATTTGTCAAAGTTTATTCTGAAATTTGAATAAAATGATCTCAAATTGCCTGAGACCTCCTCAAAAGGCCTGTAAAACAGAGTTTGAAAAGCCCTGGAATAGACTGCATTGTTATATTCTATTGTATTCTATCAGAGATTTTTCACCACAGAATTATTTGTATCGAAATTTTATTACTTATTTTGAAATAAAAGTTAACTTAAGGCCTGCCAGAAAATATAATTTTAAATTTCAAGTTTGAATTTCTCGGAAATTTCGTTTCTGATTTGATTGAAAAAATAAATCACTTTCTGACAACATTTATGTTAGATCTTTATTATTTATTTATAAATATTATTTTTATTCACAACTCTGAAAAAATTTTGCCTAAAAAGGTTTTGTTTTCTTGAAATGAAAAGGAATATCATTATAGAAATAAAATAAAAGTTATTATTATAATTATTTTGTTGTTAAGAAAAAGTTTTCTTACAATTGATTCAATATTTGTGTCAAGTTAGAAATGTGGTTATTTACTACCTATTTTAATTGATATTTTGTGTCTGCATTATGTTCACTATTATCAATATTTTGATTATTATTTATGCTTCTGAAATGCTTTTGAATAGTTTTCAAATAGTTTTATGTATTGACGTCATCTCAAGCTTTCTCGAGCAAAAGTGTTAGATTAAATAACAACATGAGCTTTTAATTTAAATTTTTACTTCAATTTAAGTACAGATAATAACTGTATAACCATTAATATTAATTTTTAATTATTGCTGTACTATAACTAAGAGCAAGATTATATCTGCCAAGTGTTAGAAGAAATCATTTTTCATGTTTTTACACATAATAGTAAATCGATTTTCATATTTCATTCATAGAATTTTGGTTTTGTCACTTTTTTTTTATGTACTGTATGAAGAATTCTATAGCTTTCATTCCATTATTATTATAATTAAATATTTCTATCATTTATCGAGAAATTTTCGCTTTTATAAGCAATGAATAATTTTCTAGTTAAACATTTTTGCTAACGATTTACATCTTTACTCAATTGCTTTTGTGCTATCGACCACTTGTTAAAGAGATTCGTGAAAAGTTAAATCAGTGTAAAAAATAAATTTAACATTTAATAAATTTTGTTAATTAAATTCAAAAACTTTGCAAATAATGTTTATTAAAGCTTAAGTTTTCTTAAGAGAGATAAAATTCAAAACGAACGTTAATTTCATCTGATTTAAAACAGTTATCTATCATTCAATTAATTTATCAGAAATTTGTAATTCATATTAGGAATAAAAAGTAAGTCTAAACAGCTTTTTTAGCCTTAATGTTTTAATAAATCACAAATGAACAATGATAATAACATTATAAGCCCAATAGTTGTTTGAATGAAATTCAATTCTTTTTATATGCTTCGATTTCCACTTTTATGAGCGCATTCATCACTATTTAGACTAAAGGTTTTGTTAGCATAAAGTTAATCAGGTTCTCAAATAGTTCTTTAATATTTTTTGACGCATAAATTAATGAATTTTTTGCAATTTTTCTACTATAAAAAATGTTAACAAAGCTTTTTTAGATATAAAATGTTGTTTTTAATAGGAATAAATCACAAGAAATTGTTAAACAAACCTAAAATGCAAAGAGATTTAATAAACAATAACAAGAAAGGGAAAACCTTGAAAAGTAAGTATTTGTTTAATTTTTTTATTAAAAATTAAATATTGTAATCGAAATCTTAGATTGAAAAAAGATTAGATTTGATAGAACGGCAAAATTGTTATATTATTCTACAATTTAATCTGAAATTCTATATAAGATTTATGTAAAGATCTTTCTGACTGCTCAGAGTTCCAAATTGCGCAAATCGATCCACTGATCAATAAATAGACTTAATTTGTTTGATCTCTGTTTAACTTACTTTGACCCAAAAATTTAAGAGTAGGTATCGATTAATTATT
>JAQIWZ010001698.1:0-11000 GCA_034697245.1 Malaconothrus monodactylus
GTGGTTTTAAAAAAATAGACATTTTGAATAGATTTTCAATTGATCTGAAATTCATATTATAGATAAAACTAAAACGAATCAAAAGTAATTTACAGTTACATTATTTTGAAAACCGAGTGCCAGTTGAGAAGTCAATCCTATTAAGTCTGCATTACTTCCATTTGAAACAAACAATAATTGTTTTAACTATAATTGAAAGCGTGAAACGTTATTCAAATAAAATATTCTGTTAAGTTAATAGTAATTTCGATGATATATCCATTAATGAGAAATTTAAAAATAATTCAAATTCTAAAGCTTTCAATTTAATGTCTATTTGAAATATAACAGACTCCAACTTTACACCACTTTAGAGTTTATCCTCATTTGTGCGAAACCTTATTCCACAGATCATTAATAGAACAGATTTTTATGCAAATAGTAATTTTGCATTTTGTGGTTTATTTCCTATGTTTAATGCAATTTGTGTTTTTAATTAAATTTATCGCTAATGAATTTTGTTCAAATATTAGCGTTTTTAATATTTTGCTCGATATCATATTCAGATATTGTATTTCTGTTTTTTTTCTAAACTTTTCTTTACTTAAAAGTCAAATCTTATCTGTAATTAACTTTAACTTATTTGTTAGAGTTATGAACAGTGCGTGCGATCAGTTTTGATCTTACAGTGAAATCAATCAATTGTTGGCAAAGGAATCAATCGATAACATATACAATTTTTTTCTCATCACTACTTCTCTTGAACAACACATGAACTGAAAGCATATCTTTTCATGCATGCTATACAATAATATTTGCTCTCAGGAAAGTTTCGTCAAATTTTTGAAAATTCTTTATGACTGAGTTGTTCTCAAAACTGAATATCTTTTGCTTTAAACCAAAATATTTATAACAAACAGACTTTTACAAACTATAGAATATATTGAGTTGTAATTGATTTCAGGGCATTATCGAAAATCTTTAGAAATTATTTAATAAATTATACATTTATTGAATTACTAATAATAATAGAAATAAAATACTATTTAATTCAAGTTTTCATATTGTTTTAGATGAGATAATTACTGGTTTGAAAGTAGTTATTTTGCTTGACTTCCTTCTGATTGATTATATGGATTGAGTTTTTATAAATAATTCATCCCAATTAAGCCTGACTTGAGAAGACTTGAAGTGAATTGGCGTCCTTTTGTTGAGAGTTTAATGATAAGCATTCACTATATTTTTCTAAGCAGTCCTCTCACAAGTCTCAAGTTTAATAATTGATTCTTAAAGATTCAATAATTTTTTGAAGGATTATTTCCTTATTTTAACCTTTTGGACGCGAATACGTTTAATTATATTTTTTAGCATCAGAGTTGGTTTGACGAACAAATTAAAAATTCTAGAGTTCCCTGAATTTTAAGCTAAGTTCATTCAAGCTGAAAACAAGACCATCAAAATTGAGACTTAAATTGAAGCACATTTCAATTTTGTTTATTTTTTTACCTGTGGTCTGTCATTACTTCTCTATTAAATTTGTGTCACACGCAATATTTGCGCATTCATTTCTAACTTTGAACCCATTCAACATTGTAGCATAAATTAGAGCTTAAATGGATTCCGGAATTTCCTTATATTTAACTGTAATAAATGAAAACTCCTGTAGATTCTTGTTTAACATTTAGTCTAATTATTTTTAAATACAAATTATTGTTTACATTTGATTTTATAGAAATGAAGTTTTATTTATTCTTATTCGAAAAAAATATTGAATATCTAATTATTTATTATTTATTAAGGAATTGATTCTTAGAAAGCAATTACTTATTGATGAAAAAACTGATATTAAATTATTTATTTTTTGTCGATCATTGATTGGTATCCATTAATAATAGATTGACTTAATATGTTTTGAATGTATAGCAATAAACCAAATATAAAAGTATTAACTTATTATACTCTAAGCGTTTTCTCGTAAATGGACATCAATAAGAAAATAAGAAAATTTCTCGAACTATAATATCTTTAACCTAAATCGAGAATATGCTGTAATTCCTAACTTGTATGCACGCAACGACTCTTATAATTGGATTATCACTTCTTCACTGTTTTATTCATTAAGTGTAATACTGTCCACATCATAGTCGCCAACTTTCTGGATGTCCTTTTATTTTCATAAATGTCAAAGTGTAAGTCATTCTATACAAACTTACATTAACCAAAGTGCGCGATTTGCGATCCAATGCCATCTCATATAATATATACATAAAACAATGCATTTCACATAGTCTTATATAGAGATAAAAGATTAATGTTTAAACATTTTGTGGTTTTCCAACTAAATTATCGAAATTAATGTATTGGAAGAAAATAAATTAAAGTCGTTTAAAAGTGATTTGAAAATTGTTTTTTGTATTTTTAATTTCTACAAGAGTTTTAGATATTTTTCCGAAATTCAAAACGATGTTTAGTTCAAAATGATGTTTAGTTCTTTGTATTTGAATTGGAGCGTAAATATGATTCAAAGTAATATTTATTTTTCATCCATTCAATGGACTCCATTGATATACATTAAAAGCTTATAAATTATATGAATTCAACTTAATTTCAAATTTAATTCAACTTATGTAAAGTCATTAATTTAAACTCATTTTAATTTGAATCAAATTCATATATAAATTTGTTTTTTATGTATTTTGCTTTTTATAAATGCATTTTTCCTTTTAATCAGATCTGGAAAAATGTTTCACAACTGGAAATGTAAAATAATTTTAAACACATTTTGAATATTCTGTAAGGATTTTGGAAAATTGCATCAAATGTAAAAACAACTTCATTATACAAAGAGAAAATAATAATAATTGAGAGAGAAAGAGAAATATTATATGCATTAAAGTAAAACTTGATTGCTATAGAAGTAAATCAACTTTTTATTAGTCCAACTAATTCTACTTATTTTGTTGAACCAAAACTCAAATTCATAAGAGAGAGGCATTAAATTTGAATAATTATTCATATAATTCATCTCATCTCAACTATTTGTAATGATTCAAACTTTCTCTAAGTATTTGAGTAGCACTTAATATTATCTACTTTTCAAGTTTTTCATATATTTTTCTTACTTTGGACTACTTATAATATTCCATATGAATTAATTCGAGTAATACAAGAGTGCATGAGTTGCTTTAACTAAATTTGCAGTTAGATCTCACTTAGGAGTTGATAAGATTTGTTGCAAAGAGAAAATGGCACAGCGTTAGAATTATTGGAAGAAAATAAAAATTCCATTCGGCTCTAGAGTTGTGCTATACATAAATTTCCTGTCCTCTTATTCTATCTTTCAAATACGTAAGAGTGATATCAAAACATGAGAACCAATATATATATAATTGGCTCAATTTATCAGTAATCATATCAAATGAACTGTTCATTATTTTTGATTAATTGAAAATAAGACCCTTTGTATTGTAATATTTCAACTTGAATTGCCTTTCATTACTGCAATAAACAACAAAATATTTCATTTTGCCAAAAATATTTGCCAATTTGAATAAACATTTATAAATTGAAGTCTTTCCAAAAAAGTTTCAATCAATTACTTTTTCTGTTTTCCATTAATTCAATTGTTAAAAAGAACTTTTTTTCAGCAAATTTCTGGATTTTTAATATTAAGGAAATTCAAGATTTAATAAAAGTATCGGTTAAAGAAATAGGAGTTTAAACAATAATTCATTTCAATGAACCCTTTTCTCGCAAACTCTTGAATCTTCAAAAACAGTCTCATTATAACTTTGTGTCATTTTTCAATTCAGAATATTCTTTGTTTTGTTTTAAAAGAATAGCACAATTTATATTCATTTCATGAAAGTAAAAGCTAAAAAGTGCTCTATTTTGAAGTTATTATTTTTGAAGAATATTTTTAAGTCTAAAATTTCTTTCTCATCGAATTGAATCGTTGGGTTTTAATGAGATTATTATTTTGTAGTCATACATTCAACGATTTTGTTACTAAAAGATATTATTTTACATAAGTTTTTTACATTTATGAAATATATTTCTCATTTAAAAGACTAGAGCTTAATGAAGAAAAATTCAAAATAAGAGCAAAAGGCAGACAACTCAATGATTCTGTAGAAAAGAGTCTTATTTTTTAAGCAATCAAAGCTCAGATTTCAAACAAAAGATATTTTTTTTTGTTATTACGAAATTATTATTATTATTATTTGTAAGTTATGATGAAATTTTTGAAGAATATTCAGACTCACAACAATACTATACTATACAAGAATATTGAGGAAAGTTTTCTATTTTGTTCAATTTTGATCTAACTTATTGTTTATTTAAATTGATATACTCTGACATTTACTATACTAGCATTCATTTAATATTGAAATCATAACCATTATCCTGACCAACATTAAAATCATGGATTATTACTTCTAATGTCTAATAAATATTCGGCTCTCTTTTCCGTAAGTAAAATCTCACATTAAATACAATTTTCATTGTGTTAGTAATTATAATAAGAATAAAGTGCTTCTAAGTCTTTTCTAGAATTGAATAGAAGAATAACAAAGAATAATGTATAGTAATAGCATCAGTGCCGGAATATTATAGATATGAAAGTTTTTTAATGCCAATAAGCAGTGCTCTATTTATTGATGCATTTGAGATAAGTGTGTCCTGTATATTATTGTAAGCATTTCTCTTTTAAAAGCAAAATAAGGTACAATTTATTTCGTTCCACTGGTATCATCGCTATGGAAACCGTGATCTTTCTGTTTTTCATGTCGTTCAAGTCATCCGATACTTTTCGGATGGCTATGGATTTAAGTACAAACAATGTTCTGTTTCTCAATTTATTACGCGCTGTTCACTATTCTGATGGATATTTTATTACTTATTGCGAGAGACAAGGGCTTAATCAGGTTTTTGCTACTCTTCATAAAATGTAATTCAACACAAGATAGTATTGTGTTATAGCCTGTGATTACGCACACAAGTAATTAACAAGTTTCGTATCAATTTATTAAATCAACTTTTTTCAACTATTTAATCGTATTCTATGACTTAAGTTTTTTTACGTTATTTGAAGTACTTTTTTATTGGAAACATTTATTTTGAGTTTTATTTTTAAGTCGTTGAAAATACCTTTGTTTTGCTAACTTGTAAATTATTCATGAATCGGAATTTATCTTTAAGTTATAGAGTCTATTATATTATAATAATGCTGACTAGAGAGTCGACAAAAGATTCTGTGTATACTTAAGCTTTAAGAAATACGGGCTTTATTTACATTTTTATTTCAATTGCATAAGTAATAGACGTACAAATTCATAATACAATATATAGCTTTAACTTAATTTTTTGTTTATTTCCTTTTCTAATGTTTGAATTCATCAAATGTAAGGAGAGACAAAGAAGTGTGACAAGCGATAAAGGACAGAAGAAAACCCTAACAAGAAGCGACTCAAATATGTTTTGCGATAATACTCAACAAGGGGTAACGTTTTCTTTAAGTTTCTTTAATGCAGAATATTGAAAACTTATTTCAATTGTTGAAAATTTATTTCAAATGTTGAAAACTTATTTCAATTGTTGAAAACTTATTTCAATTATTGAAAACTTATTTCAATTGTTGGAAACTTATTTCAATTGTTGGAAACTTATTTCAAATTTTTGATCAATTTATTGCTTTCTAACTGTCAGGTGAGTCCGATTTCATTCCAAATCACTCCATTGTCAAATACACATCCATTAATCGTTTTAATAAACCCAAAAAGCGGTGGAAGACAAGGATTAAGGTATATATGAATAATGAGAAAATATTTGAAAAATAGAGTATATGAGGAATTGGTGTTATGGCAACCCTTATATACAATCAATGACTGATTCTCAACTTTAAATATAATTTGTCAGAATTCTCAGGAAATTCCAATATTTATTGAACCCGAGGCAAGTTTACAACATTGCGAAAGGAGGGCCGACACAGGGGTTACATTTTTATAAAGATGCTCCGAATTTTCGTGTCTTGTGTTGTGGTGGAGACGGAACTGTTGGATGGATATTGGATACGATCGGTCAGTCATTCATTTTCAACTCTCCTAATGATCTATCATTTTTGGGAACATATGAATCAATCATAAGCTCTTCCTTTTTCTCATTTTTTCAGACAAAATGAATTTTGCGGCTTTGCCTCCGATTGCAATCCTTCCATTAGGAACTGGGAATGATTTAGCGCGTTGTTTACGATGGGGTCCGGGATATGACAACGAAAGCTTGAATAAGATATTAAAAAAAGTTGAACAATCGAGTATTGTTATGATGGATCGATGGAAAATAGAGATAAGCAGCTCTGAAAATGAAAATGAAAAAGGAGACCCTATACCCAGTAATATATTCAACAACTATTTCAGTATTGGAGTTGTGAGTAATCTTTCAATTTGTTTCAACTCAATTACATTTTTCTTTTAAATAACTCCAAGTTTCAAATTTTAACCAAACATTTTCGCAATATCAACCAAAATATTTTATATAATTAATGACTCATTATTCTGCGTGCATTCCTTAACTTCTAATCAAAATTATTTGAAACTACAGTCGATCCCGTTTATAGTGAACAAAAAGTGTTCACTAAAGCCGGGTATTCATTATAAACGTATTTAATTTCACTATAAATTAACGATCGGTGCAGAGAAATCCGTTCACTAAAAGCGAGTAATCACTATAACCTCGTTCACTATAAACGGGATCGACTGTACTGAAATGCCAAATACTAGTAAAGTTCAGACTACAGTATTAGAAAAGTAGATTTTTTTCTAACTTGAGAACTTCTAATGAAATCGATTAATTTGATTAAAGGACGCCTCGATTGCAATCAAGTTTCATTTGGAGCGTGAAAAACATCCCGAAAAGTTTAACAGCAGAATGAAAAATAAGATGTGGTATTTAGAGTTCGCGACGTCAGAAACATTTTTTGCAACGTGTAAAAATTTACACGAAGACGTCGATATCATGGTATGGGTTGAAAATCAATACTAATCTATAGAGAATTCTATCTGCGCTATACTTACTATATATATTCATATATTGCAATTGCAATACTTTGCTTACTATATATTCATATATTGAATATATCATAAACTTATTCTTTTAGTGCGATGGCTCACAGATTGACTTAAAAAACGGTCCTTCTCTTCAAGGCATAGCAGTGCTTAATATCCCTTCCATTTACGGCGGTTCCAACCTATGGGGCGATAATTTGAGTCACAAGAATAGATCTAAATTACTCAAAAGAAGAAGACATAGACGTGATAGAGAGTATTCGAGCAACAGTTTTGCGAGTATCGATTTAAGTACAGCTGTTCAAGACATCGGTGACAAATATATTGAAGTGATAGGTCTTGAAAATTGTATGCATGTCGGACAAGTCAAGGCTGGACTCAGAGCCTCGGGTAGAAGACTAGCTCAATGTAATAGTGTTGTTATTAGGTATCAAATCAATCAAAACCTAAATCATCATAAAAATATTTGATCAGTTTCGCAACCAATAACTCAACTCTTGTTTATTATTTATTATATTTTGAATGAAAAATGATAGAACCAGAAAACGATTTCCGATGCAAATTGATGGCGAACCATGGATTCAACCGCCGTGTACTGTAAGCACTGTTTATCACATAATAATACAATCCATTAGGCATTCTTTTCATGAGTTCATATCATTTGTTCATATCATTTATCATTAGATTCATATCAGTCATAAGAATCAGATGCCAATGTTAATGGCGGCGACACCAACACAGAAATCTCGATTTCCACTCTCTTTTTTAAGAAGGTATGCGCACAATATTTAAGAAAAAAAAATTGTTAACTTCTTTTTCAAAAGAAACTGAAGTGTATTGTCATTGTGTTGACACTAATATAATGTCACTGTTATATCACAAACTAACTGTCAGGTGTTGTCAACCATCTCATAGGAATAATAAGGACGATATCGAAAATTCAACCTCTTAGTGATATTCTTTTGTTCATCTTTGATGGCATTTGGAGTCAAACTTGTTTGGAGTCAAACTCATTATGAAAAGAATATAAGTTTTATGAGTATTTCTTCTCAGAATAATACGAAAATTTGAATTTAATTATTGTTTTAATATAAAGTTAAAATCGTTGGATTTATATATTGATAATATTTGCTGTTATTTGATTGCCTCTATATTGGGAAACACATCATCTCATAATCGCTCATAATTCTCACCATTATATCATAAGTTTTAAAGTCTTTCTTCACTTTACGACAATTATATTGTTATTACAGTATAAGTCTATGTTAACAAATATCAATTCTATTATATTCTTTTCAACTCGGTTTCCATTAATAGATCAAATGTCGAGTTTAAATATCAAAATAACGATTCTTCCAAAATTGAAAACAATTTAAACTATGCCTGAAAATAGGAAATCTGTTTCGTATCAAAAGGTTTACTTTTTCATATAAAGTTTGTTTCCACTAATTGGAAGAATCATAAGAATCATAAGAATCATAACAGTGCCAAAGATAAAGTCAAAAATTAAAGTTAGCATTACTTCGAAATTAAATATTATTAACTTATGTAAATAGATATATAAAAAAAGAAATTTTTCTTCTTGAAAAATCAATTCGTATCAATTATAATATTGACATTCCTTTATCGTACTGAACACAGTATGCCTTACAATGCTATTTATTGAAGGTTTGTCTCATCAAAAATCATAATAACTTTTCAATTTTTTTATACTTAAGTCTGAAACTTCATAAACTTTATTCTCAGATTATAATCTCATCTAAACATATGTATAAAAAATATATCTCAAACAAACATGATATTAAACAAATTTCATTCTATCGTACGAGAAGGCGAGGCCACGCGAACGTTTTTTTTTATTTTTAAGATAATGCCATCGTTTACAACACACCCTATTCTCTAGATTTATACAGGATTTATACAAAGTATATTATATTGATTTTATAGCCATTTTTCAGCACAAAATACATTTTAAATTTTATTTCCAATAAACAAATTTTCATTCAAATATTTTGAATCTTTTGGAATTTATTCTCAGCCAACTCTTTCATTTATCCCAGAAATCATTTCCAGAAGATTCAAATCAAGTATATATCAAATGCATTTGAGAAAAATATTGAACAACTGTAATCATAAACCATATAATTTATTGTAAATTAAGTTAAAATAGATATTTAATAATAGTTATAATAGTTTTTGATGCGACAAACCTCTCAACATATTATATTAACTTATTATTGTTTACAATTTTGCTTATAATATACTTTTTAGAAGTATCGCATTTCGCCTTATAATCAACATTATTAATAAGTTATTAAAAATAACTTCTATAATAACTTCTATAATAATAACTTCTATTTAAAAACTATATGTATTATTGAATTACGCCAGAAAAAGGTCTCATTTCCAACGAATAATCAATTCTAGTATTTTATTTTCAATTGAAAAACTCTAAAGAATCGAATATTTTGGTTCTAGAATTGAAAACTAGAAATTATTAAATTTATTATTAACAGAAAAAAACACTAAACAAAACACTATTGTTGAAATTGCGAATGCATTTGAATCTGATTTCGGTTTTAGTTAAATATTTATTGTAAATTAAATTTAACTCAATTGTTAGCGAATTTGAATAATGTTTCTCTTGTTATATGAAATTTGAAAACAATTTATTAGCTTAAAAAGTGATGTTTTTTTCAATATATCAATTCTGTAATACATTTGGCATTACTTTTATTATTAAAATTATTACTGCAATAAAACATTTTTTTCTCTATTTTTTGATAAATATTACGCTGAGGTATAATTTAAGGAAACGGTTTTGTGATTTATTGCATATGAAATGCGTAATCAGTGCCAAAAAGGATTCAAAACTTCCTTCAACTTTAATATAGCTTTTAATGAATTACATTTATTTGTAATAAAAAGTATTGACTCAATGTTTATGAATTTGATGGTTATATAAATTAGGGTAAAAAAATTGAAGACAAATAAAATTAACCTAATTTAGTTAATTATATCAATCAACGTGAATATTATCTGAATTTCTCGACAATAAAATATTGTCAATAAAGTTAGCAAATAATGAAGGATTTTGTTCTGGGAATGGTCTCAATTGAGTCAAATCTATTTCATTCAATTTATCTCTTAATGTGTTTGAATAGCAATAAAATAAATAATTATCATTTTCTAATTGTTGAGCCAATTCTTTTTGATGGTTAGACATGAGATCTTCATTTATTACAATCACAAGTGGTTTATGTTGACGAAGCACTTCTAAAGTGGTTCCCGCGCCTTAACATTCAATTATAAGCAATTAATTTAAATTAAAAAAAGTTTTATTTAAAATAAAAAGTTTTGTTAAAATAAAATGTTTTATTAAATTATAATTAAATGATTGCCTGCGTGTCCGATCACTAGATCTGCATTTCTTATGTCTTCTAATATTGAATTCTTATAATTATAAGTTTTTATATTGATATTGAATTTATTTGAATCTAATCCTTCGAAATTAGTTGATCCCAATTGAAGAGTCAGTTCAACGCATCCCTTCGACGATAAGACCTTTCAGACAATGCAATAATTGATTAGAAGTTATCATAACTTAAAGTTAATAATTATATCTATATTAGAGCTATTGTTGAGTTTTATTATCAAAATTGAATTAAACTTCAGATAATGAATCAATGAAACAATTGATATGAAACTCACTTCAAGAGTCTGTTCATCAGTAATAGCATTAATAAGTTTATCAAACTTTGTGGTCCCAACGCTTACGAACACTTTCGACCATTTATTTGACATTTTTGAGCAATAATTTATATTTTATAATCTTTTTTCTAATAATCTACTATTTGTTTGTAATACAAACAACTTTCAAGGATTTATTTATATTTAACACGTATTTATTTAATAAATAATTAGTTTTCAATAACATTTTTAATTTGAAATGACATC